>SNQJ01S0139236.1:0-25243 GCA_010110895.2 Picea sitchensis | reverse complement strand
AAAGGAAAAAGATGCTTGTACTTACATTATATTTGCTAACTCAATTGATCCTACTGTGTCTAGATCAGGGTTCCCGTTTAAGAAAGATGTGTTAGCTTTGTATTTTGGAATAGAGGGCACAAAGACTTGTGAGAAACACTAGAATAACCATTTAATCATTGTCACCAGACGCTACTGTGGTCGGTCCACCCCTCCACCCCTCGCCATAAACCCTGAAGTTCTCGATCATACCCAAAAACCTAAAACTGTTATGCAAACGAATCAAATTTCATAAATAGTTTCGTTGAATTCAACGAATTGATGAATTTTCGAATTCATTTAGCTGATTCGATCGAATTTGATAACTATGATCATACTGCTTTGGTAACTCGTTCATAATCATAATCATAGCGCGAGCGGCCTAAGAACTTTTGCAACCTGGACAAGATTCGATTCTTCATACACTGCTTGAAACTTCTGGAGTAAATCAGGAAATCTCTCTATCACAGCTACTGGGTCTGAATAGTGAATTTTCCACGAAGATTAAACGCTTTAGAGAAATTAAGGCATGCATCGAATCTTACGAAAATAAAATACTGAGGAAAAACTAACTTGCGAAAATGTTCTTCTCTGCAAAGACTGTGTAAGTGGTTGAAGCATTTGGTCTTCCAGCCTGGATTTCACATTGTAGTTCCATTCTGTGCATACACATGGTATTCCAAAAAAAGAGAACGAAGGGCACATGGGCCGCATGCAAGCCCCACTATGCTGACTCGAGAGTCTTGGGGCAGGTGGGCGACATGCAATCCCCACGTTGCCAATACAAAGTATTAAAAAAAATAAAATTGTTTACTTTTAATATGAGTTTTAAATATCGTATTTTCGTTATTTATTAAATTTTCTCTTATATATATATATATCATTTGATAAAAAAAAAATATAATAAAGTATAATTAGGAAATTAATAAAGTTTAATTAATAAGTGTAATCCCTCATTAAGTTGCCAATACAAAGTATATTAAAAAATAAATAAAAATTGTTTACTTTTAATATGAGTTTTAAATATCATATTTTCGTTATTTAATTAATTCTCTTATATATATATATATATATATATATATATATATATATCATTTGATAAAAAAATATAATAAAGTATAATTAGGGAAATTAATAAAGTTTAATTACTGTTGCAAAACACTCACCCTTATTAATTTTATTAAGAGTTAATTAAAATATTACTTAAGTTTGAGTAATATGTATTAAGAAAAATTTATGGAGTCCGTGGGATTTGAACTCTGAACCTCCCCACCGGTCAAAGTGTTGGCAAAGGCCATCCAACCGACGCAGCACACCATATTACTTTTACAAAAAAATTTCTACATATAAATAATTTTAACTGCCATACCCAAAGACCACCCACCAAGAGAAGCACCTTAAGAAGAACACTACCGCTCTAAAGGTATTACACCAGAACGTCGAAACGCTGGTTAGTGACGGGGATAATTATTTAGATGCCATCAATGGGTTTTATCTTATTTAATCATTAAACATGGTAATTATATAACCTACAACAATTTTTTATGTGATTAGGTAAATGCTAAAAGTAAACATGTTAACTGGACGTTGTGATAAAATGAAAAGAAAGTTATGAATCCATAATTAACTCCACCGATTTTGGAGGAAGACTAATAATATGCCAACCTCTTCAATGCGTAGCCATCAGATAATGGTTGGTACATTAAAGATCATTACTGTTCATTGTCAATAGGAGTACATCTTTCGGCGTAAAATAATAAACATAAAGTCGGAAGTAACTATAATCGTTGTGCTGAGAGTTAAAAAGGGGCTTGGGACTAGGATTATGGAAGGAGGCTGCATGGCGCTTAGGAGAGTAAGCATAGGAAGCAACGAGTAAGGCGCAAGGCTAGCGGAGCTACAAGGCAAGGGAACCAATAGTTATTGAAGGTGAAAAATCAATCTTAGATCTAATCCCAACCCTAACCCCAGCTACCCCTCATCGGAGTAATGTCCGGCTTACGCATAAGTAAAGAAAACCACGCCTAACCCCTCGCTTCTAGTTTGAGTAGCACCAATTTTGAAATATCCCGAACTCACCTCGACAACTTTGGTGGATGCAAGTCAAACCATTTACGTGATGAAAGTTAGGGACCGGTGAGTCGGATGCGTGAGCATCACCGGGTCGTTAAAAGCACCACCAACACCGGGCTACGCCACCACCACCATCGGCCCTAATCCACCCTCTTCATAACGCACTGCTGGTGCCATCAAATCCAGACCTTTAAAGGCTTACAATCGACGTGGATCATAGTGGAACCCCACCGTCTGTCGGGTAATCCGGCCAAGGGATTTGGGGAGGACTTCCACCAAGACATCACGCTGAATTGCGTTAAAAATGAAACTTCCCGAAGTTTCGTCGGGTCGCTAGCTTAGCTTAACGCATCTGAAGCCCCGGTTGGAAGGCAATGGCCGTGTTTTGTCTTTGCGACTATGTCCAACTAAAAGGCAAAGATCACCATTTTGCAGTTAAGAGACAACGCCTTGAACCGGTGGGCAATCGGAAAGACAATCGCATTCACCCCGCATTGCACGCGATCTGGGAACTCTTCGGCGGAGAGTGTCCGCATGTGAAATATATACCAGCATACCAATGAACAACAAGCCAGATTTTCGCGCTCAGTACCGGGAAACAAAATCAGAAGAATATGAGATCAGCCATGGAACTGGTCAAATATGTGTGATATATGGATAACGACCAACGAAAAGTAGAGCGCTTCATCTATGGATAGAACCCCAGGATAAGAGCTGCGGTGCCGGATGAACCGCCTTCGGCATGAGGCTATGGAAAAATGCTTGTTACGCGGAAGAACATATGAACTTAATAGGAGGTACAAAATCGACATTTCCGCATCGCCCAAGATTCATAGGAAAGGCCCCGCAGACATTCCTAGGGGAGGGGGCTCAAAACCACCACCTTATGGTAATAGAGATGTGCCAAGGACAATAGCTACAAGGATTTCAATGGAAGCGAGCCGCTAACATCTCGCTCAATTAACGCGTAGATAGGTCCACGACCATCATAGGGAACAACTAGTAGGGATGTGGGTCTGTGGGAAGCGAACTCATTTCGCAGGATACTACATAACAAGGTACTGTGTTCAATCTCGTGGTTACCTTGAGGTGCAGTATGACCATTACTACCGCTGGGATCATCAGAAAGTTACAATCGAATCATTCATAGGGAAGGAAAGGCACTGATGGGGGAGAGCAAGTAGCAACTTCACCAGATTTACGCAGCTATTAATAACCGCCAGGCCAAACAACAATCCACGGTGGATATCGCTGGCAATAATTCAAATCATATCAATGTTAAGGTTTTATTTGATTCTGGTGCTATTTATAGTTTCATTTCACCATCCGTGATAGAAAAGAGTGGGTTGGCGTTTCACGAAAGCACGTATAATTTAAACGTCGGTGGTTTATTTCTAGAAAACGCGATGGGTACCTTAGTGTCGATAATTGCATAGTAGACCGGAGTGTGTACTACCAGTTGAAGGTATACGTCACCGTTTTGGAAATATGACTTAATCATTGGAATGATTGGTTAGCAGCTCATCAAGATTTGATAGATTGCTTCGCAAAGAAAGTGCTTTGTGTCAATGATGAAGAAAAACCGATAGAGATTCAGGGTATACAGAGAAATGTGTCTCTACGCTTTATCTCAAGTATGAAGTTTAAGCGATTCTTGAGGCAAGGTTGTCGACTTTATATAGTGGAAGCAATAAATGAAAGGAAGGGACCCCTCATTGGATCAGTAAGTATCCGGTATTTTCATAATTTCAAGATGTTTTCCCAATGAGTTACCAGGGTTACCCCATGAAAGGGAGCTTGATTTTACCACTGAGCTAAAACCGGTGCGTAACCAATTTCCAAACCAGATCGATGACAATCTAATTTGTGAATTGCAAATGCAATGAAAGAGTTACTAGACTTAGGCTTAATAAGGCCCAGTGTCTCACCTTGGGCGACCGTATTTTGCGGTAAAGAAGAAGGATGGATCCTTAAGGATGTGTATTGATTACGTGGACTGAACCCTGCTACACTGAAAAATAGGTACCCGATGCCACTAATAGATGACCTCATCGTGATGAAAGGAGAAGCAAGATTCTCAAAGATTGATTTGCGATCGGTATCATCAGCTAAGGATTAAGGAAGGTGATATCCCAAAATCTGCCTTCCAAACTCGGTTTGGAAATTACGATTTCATCGTAGTACCTTTGAGATTGACCATCGTATAACAAGATTCATGAGTCCGGCGAACAACAGATTCCTAAGTACTTTAGACCGCTTTTGCGGCCAAGTCTTAGATGACATCCTCTTCTATTCCAAGAACTAAAGAGAAAATGAGGAACACTTATGAATAGTGTTGTCTTTACCTTAGAGAGAACAAATTGTATGCTGGGGAAGTTATCGAAGTGTTCCTTCTTCCTTAAAGAGATCCACTATTTAGGTCATATCATTTCCAAATAAGGAATCTCTCGGTGGGACCTTAAAAGGTAAAGGCTGATATGGAGCGGTTTGTGCCGAAAATGCCCATGAGGTGAGAAGATTTATGGGACTAGGCAGGTTATTACCGAGATTTGTAGAAGGGTTCTCAAAATATTTCAAAACCCATCACTACCTTGGTAACGCAGTCATCAGGTATGAATGGACGAAGAATGTGATAGTGCATTCATTGAGCTTAAGAGGTTACCAACTAGTGCGCCAATTCCCATGAGTGTCGGATACGGAAAAGGAATTTCTACCTGCCTTCACTGATGCCTCAAATAAAGGGTTGGGGGTCATGCTAATGTGGTAATGGAGGCGGATACTTATGCATCAAGGAATTTTGAAGAAGCACCTAAGAGTTATAATGCGGACTCATGATTTAGAGTTGGCAACCGTAATGCTAGCTATGAAACTTTGAGCGGCACTATCTGTTACTAAACTTTGAGCTCAAATCCGGTTCATCGGAAAGTTTAAAACATCTCTTCACTCAAAGAGATCTGAATGCCGCAAAGGCGGTATGGAGCCGGAAGTTTATGAGTGAGTACTTCCGTATATCGTAATAATCAAGGGAAAGGAAAATGTGGTCACGGATACCTTGAGTAGGAGACCACGACTTTGGTAACCCTTAAAGGTCAATCTCGAACATGTGTTGACACAACTCCCGTGACAGCTGTTGGTATTTTAAAGGTTACTTCAAACCTCCTTTACGGGAGTGTCGCTAGGACCTAAAAGTATGAAGGATATAGTCTGTAAGTAGATGGGTTGTTAAGATATCAAGGGAGGGTGTATATTCCTGAGAATGGGGATATTCAAGCATCATAATCGGCGGAAGCCCATAGAGCACTTTATTGTGCGCATCCGGGTGAAGAAGATGTAATGGATATGTAGAGGAAGCTTTTCTTTTGGGTAGGTATGAAGCACAATGTGGTCCATTTTGTCGCCAAATTCCTAAAGTGTCAAAAAGTGAAAAAGCCTAATTCACCTCATCACCCAGCAGGTCTCCTATAACCACGTGATGTTCCTATGTCGAAATGGTAAGTCATCTCTATGGATTTGTTGTAGGTTGCCACACATCCCATAGACACAATGCCATTCTTGTGATAGTGGATAAGTTACCTAAGAGTGCTCATTTTATTCTGCTAGGGATACCCCACGATGTCAACATGTGGCATGTGTTTCAGTTTAAGTTATCCGCTTGCACTGATACCTAAGAAGATCATTTCGATAGGGACTCCAAATTCACTTACAGGCTTTGGACAAGTTTGCAAATAACGCTAGGGACTCAGTTGACTTTAAGCACAACTTATCATCCCGAAACGTAGACAAGCGACCGAGAGTAAATCAAGTCACGGGTTGACATTCTAGGATGTATGTAATGGATAATCAAACCCAATGGGAGTAGGCACCTACCTTTGGTAGAGTTTTGCCTACAATAACGGTTATCATAGTTCCATTTGAATGCCACCCTACTAAGCTTTGTATGGGAGGCCAGTGTAAAATTCCATTTCGAGTTGGGATAGACCAGAAGACCCCAGTAACGCTACCATAATTGATTCAAGAAATGGAGGAACAGTGATTCAAATTAGGCAGAGACTAAAGAAGCACGGGATAGGGAAAAAAGCTATGCAGATGCACACGGGACCAATCGGGGTTATGAAGTGGAGACCAAGTTTTCATTCGTATCGTGCCTAATAAGAGTACCATACCTGGCTCTAAAGGGGACAAAAATTGTCACCCTGGCTATGGTGACCAATAGATCCAAGAGAAAAGGGCTCAATTTGCCTATCGCCTCGTAATGCCACCCCCCTTGCATAAACTCATAATGTATTTCATGTATCCCTTTATCGGCCAATATGTTGCCGATGAATCACATAAACTAAATTGGAAGGAATTGCGTGTATCGGACGTGGGAACCCTCAAAGTAGAACCATTACGCGACATTAATCAGAAAGTCCGACACCGTGAACCGCCCGGTAGACTGCTATAACCGCTAGACAAGCATAGTCCGGTGATCCGCCACTGGGAAGACTGAGACACCACGGTGAGACTATCCTCACTATTTTGACCACCGAGAACATGTTTAAGGTATGTATAAACACCACCTTTTGACTTAGATAGATAGGATTACCCGAGGCCTATATATATCTTTATATTTTCTAGTCACGGTGAAACTATTAAGGGATACACTTAAAATTTAAAATTTATGAACTTTTATGAACGTTTACATGTTATTTTGATGGATGTGGATATGATGCCATCTACCACGGCATGTAAAATTCCTTATGAATGTTTAAATTTCATTGATGATGATGTACGTAATGCTTATCTATTATGTGAATGTAAACTCTTTACTTAATGTTTTAAATGTTATTGATGATGATGTATATGATGCACACATTGTGAGAATGTGAATTAAATGAATGCTTTAAAATGCTATTAGGATGATGTTGATGTTGGCAATCTATAGTTTGAGTAAATGATAATCTTGGTAATGAGTGTTTTAAAATTGGATTATGGATATTATGAGATCTATTTCTAATTGAAAACTTTGATGTTAATTTTTCGATTGTGGATACCAAATTGAAAATGATGATAGTATGCAATTACGATGATAATGCATAGAAATGTATGAGTCGAAAGCCATGACTTTCATCTGTTATGGGCTGAAATAGCCAAGGGATAATTTACGATGGAAAGTGATAATACATCTCAACAACCGAAACATTATGGCATGAATATTGTATGTGGAATTTATATTGGGTTGGATGCAATGCTATGATATGTGGATCCGCCGTACGATTTCGTGACGACAATCGCCTAAAACCTAATAAACGATGACAAAACCCCGTTGGAACACTCCGCGTTAACGGTGAGATATTCCATTATAGGGTGTGGAACCTAGTTCTATTAGAGGGTGGAGGCATTTCCCACCGCGGATCCTCCATTGTAGGACCCCAAGCATGATTAGAGGGAGGCATTTCCAATCGTATCCTTTGAAACCTGAAGTCTTGGGAGGATGGTGTTGGTTCACACTCCCAAGACATGTGATGATGACTCCGCCGATGCCCGCTAGGGAAGCTTGGTCGATAGCTACACTTCCACTTACGAGTTCTAATTTGAGTTAGGTCAATTTATTTGATGCTCCAAGATAGTCTAGCGAGGAAGGATAGGAATGGAGGATGAAGTAGGTTAGGAGGAAGGATGAGTAGTAATAGTTGAGAAAGTATGGAGATCCGTCTTGTGGTGGAAATTAACAATGTCCTTCCTTCAAAAAAAAAGAGAGAGAGAAATGTGTCCATGAATATTCATTATTACGCAATCCAAACCACGCCAGCCAGTACACTATTGAACCTAATAATTGTAATTAAAGGATTTCACACACCGATTGATTGTTGTCTTTTATAAAAGACTAGTCTTCAATCGGATTGAATGCATACATAAATTACTAAAGGATGACATGATTATTAGTACATGTATCTAGATTTTGCATGTAGTATACACATGCATTTTGTACATTACACTAGTATGTATGAGTTTCTTGACTTTACCTACTGATAATGTCAGCTACTTGTTACGAATGTGTGAACCATGCTCTTTTCGCTACCATAAGATACCTTAACTTGGGACGAATTTTCCCATAAGTGGCGTATGTAACGAACCTAGTTGGATAAATGCTTAAGAAATTATAAAGTAAAACTAATTAGGGCATTAATTGTGTTAACAAAGTATCAATTAAACAAAGATGATTTAATGATATTAATTAAGTGAGCTATTAATTAATTAAGGGATATAATTGTGATTAATTAATTAATAATTTAACTACAAACTACATTTAATAACTTAGGTAATGGATTTAATAGATTAATGGTATATGATATAAAATGGTTGTGCATACAACAAGGGATAAACTATGAATCCTGAGAAGATAAAAGCATTAACTGGAAAGGATAAGAGTAATAAATGGGTTAGGTAGGAGTAAATTGGGGGGGGAGAGCTCAAGTGGAAGGAGGGATATGAAGGGAAGGAGTTGGATCTGGGATTATTCCTTTAACGAGAGGTTGGGGATGAATTTTGGGGCTCGATTCATGAGAGAGGAAGGCGGAGTAGGATTTTATCGTAAGCAGAATCGAGTTGCTGGGGTTTTGGGCACCGGGGTTGGGATAACTGCTGATATCCCCGAGCTAGGGAGCTCCCAGCTGGCGTGGAGGAACCTGCTTTTAAGTGCTACACGGCAAGCACGGGCCAAGAAGCATGGCGTTTGGACAAACATGGTATTTAGCATCAGGTTCAGGTATTCATTTAGAATTATGAATTGTTTTGTATTAATTTATTATTAAATTTATTATTCATTGTTAAAATTACATGCATGTGTTAAAATATTTGGAATTATTGAACTTTCATAAACCAAGTAGAAATGCCTTGTTGTAGAATTACTAGATATTAAATTAAATCCGTCTTCTACAAGATAAGAGATGCCCCTAATGTGTGAGGTCAGAAGGGAAACCGATGGTTTTAAATACATTATTAAACTGAGATCTAGGGATGCATTGATGTAGAGCTAAAATGAAGGTTCCCTAAAAAGATAATACAAGAACATAGATTGTCAGCAGAGATCAAGAGTATTCTCTCTAGGTTGGGAATGCCCATGCTTAGGAGTGATGTAAGCATGACCACAAAATCAAGTACACTAGATATCCATGGCATATAGATGAAAGTATGACTAATGTCCATGGCCAGCCACACATAGTGGATCCATGGGATATATATGAAGTAGCAAGCACGAATTTAGGAATGGCACAAGGATCCATTTGAAAGTAGATCATAGCCACATATAGATACACATTGGATTTATGTCTCAAAATAAAATACAGAGGATTTATGGGACCAATAGTGTGAAAAACTAATCCTTTGAAAGTACCAATGTCTATAGGGTGGTACAATATATGTCAGGCAGGAGCACAAAAAATGTGATGCACGTACTTCACCCAAAGTCTTCAAACCATCCACCATGTCCACCAAGTTCATGTTTGACCATTTATTACCTATCATTGATGTATACCATTGACAAACATGAGGTAACCCATCAATGATGATAATGGTTGTCAAGTTACCATGGTACAATATAACAAGTGTGAATAAATGAGTTTACGTTGAACACCTAGTATTATCTATCAAGTAGTGGGACATTGATGTATTCCCACTATCAATAGAGAGGGAACCCTCCATTGACTTAATTACAAGCCCTAAGGTACCAAATATGACTCTAGATCCCTATTCCAAGATAAGATGTGTTGAATTTTATAGAAAGATATCAGTTGGAAGGAAATCATTAAGGCATCCTCCATCATCCACCATGAGGGGTGTAGAAGAAGGCCAAATATTTTAAGGACTCAAGAACAAATTGTGAGGACCACACCGAGGTACAACCCCATGATGCACCAAATGGAATAACACACAAAAGAGACCCTATAAGTAATGGCCAATAATGAAAACTATTGAAAAATATGAGGAATCTCGCCAACAAGTCAAATGGAAACCAGGGTGCCACATGAATTCCTATGTGTCATGATTGTTGTTGACCTCGAACACAAGGAAAACCGCTCACTCAACAACAACAATGATGTTTTGTCATTTTTTGAGAGCAAGGTCACCTAGAAATTATGAAAATAGGCCAAGGTTGATACTCTAGGTAATAATCTCAGAGCAATGTGTCTGGGAGTTTCCATGTTATATATCCTCTAGAAAGAAGTCACCGGGGACCTTCTATACTAGCATGGGTAAGAGACATATATACTTTTGATAATGATATGAAATTGATGGACTTGGGAAGGCCAAATTTAAAGGTCAAAGACATACTGTAGAATGGCCGAATTGGGCTAGAACTTCCCTTAAACAAAATCAAGACACATTATGTGACTTAAAGAAATTAATTATAACCGATAGATTTGTGATACAGAGGTATAAAAACGCTCCATAATGGGTTGGAAGAATAACCAAGTTGTGGAGATTATGATCGACTCATGTGAGAAAAAAAGTCTCCTAAAGCCATACTCAAACCCAAAATAATAATATATTGACTCAATATTGTTCTTTGTTCAAGGGTGATGAGACTATTTCCAATACAAAGACATAGATTCTCTCCCGCTCTTTTTGTTTTTAATTTTTGTCTCTTCCATACAAGCATGAATAAAAGAATCTTATAGCACATTGGAGGAAACAAGTGTTATGGAAATAAAACTAGTTCCAAAGTGTAAGGAACATACCCATGCTCAAATGCGGAAGCATGTGCAGATAAGGACACTTGGCTAATGTTTCCAAGGTTATGGTGTCAATTCACAAAGGAATAAATTACAAGGATGAAAACTAATAGGAATGCATAGGAAATTGGTTCAACAAGAGCAAGTTGGGGCCAAAATTAGGTTGAAAAGCATGCACAATTCTAATTACGTGCAAATGAAAAAATATTAAAATGTTATTAATTTTATTTTTAATGTTAGTTTTATCCACAGAATCAACTTGGTTTCTAAAATTATAGCATAGTTATCTAACAAATTTTACTTTTAAAAATAATAAAAGAAATATACATTAATCATGGTAAGTGATTTGATAAAAATAGGAAGTGGAAAATATGGCTTTGGAGGTGTGGTCTTTAGTGGTTTATTTTTTCCGCAGAGGATATCCTACTTCATACTTCTTTGAATTTTTTTCACCCATGTCCTTCTCTTGTGGATTTGGTCTCAACTTCTTGTCCTCCCATCGGTCTCTCCCTCATTGGTTTCCTTCTCTTGTCAATTCCCTCTTAATGATTTTCGTCCCCTTTTTTCGGCTACAACATCATTTTTGACATGGATGACGTTAATTACAAGATAAGTCCCATCGACGAGCAAGCCTTTAACATGTAGGATGAATTTCTTCACCGCCCTCCCCAGGATCCCCCACCTTCCCTTCCATATGTTGAAGAATCCCCTGGTTGAGATCTTTCCTCTAGTCCCCAAGATTCTCCTCCCCTATTTCTCTCCCTTTTTTTTTTTTTTTTTTTTTTTTTCCTTTTTCCCTTCTCCCTTTGTCTCTCTCACCCTCTTCCTCTCCTCCTGATTCCCTCCCGAACGATCTCCCCTTGCTCTCGATTCATCTAATAGCCCTCTGTGCTCACCCCTAATTCACATAACTTCCTCTTTATAACTCTTCAATCATAGGTATATGTAAATAAAAATATCATTCGAACCTAGTGGTAGGTGACGACATTGCCTGACATGCAAAAAATGGTTAGGGGGTGGCTTAGATTCTTGTTTCAACCTAAGAAGATGAAAATAATTTTTTTGAAAAAGATTGGTCATTGGTACCTTCCAACCTGATTCTTCATCACTGGAAAATTGATTTCAATCCAGTTCAAGATGCCATATCCACCATGAATATTTTGGAAATCGTTTCGAGACTGTCATGGTTTTTCTAGAACAAGGTTGCTCTCGAGGCCATACAAAAACAATTAGGATGGTTTCAGGTCCCTGATATTTATTGATGAATTTTTTATAGGGTGTTGGGCTTGGATTTAGTTGGAAGTGAACATTAGTGAGGGTTTAGTGGATGAAATTGACCTGTTTCTCGCTAGTTCCACCTAGGTTCAACACATGGAATATTGGAGGGTTCCCTTCCACTATCACTCTTTTCATGAAACAGGTCATTTGATTACTCATTTTTTGAAACAGAACTTACAACCCCTAAAATTTCATTCTTATCATTCTTGCTTCGGCTCTCACTTCCTATCTCCTTCCCTACCCCATCTTCCTCCTCCCTTCCTCTTTCCCTTTTTTTTTTTTTTTTTTTTTTTTTTTTTTTTTTCTCTCCCCCCCTATCTCCTCCTATCATTGATCAGTCTCTCCTACTCCGGTGAGCCCTGTTAGGGGATCCCACTACCCCCCTTATGGCCCTCCCTCCCCTAAATTTAGTTACACTCTTCATTCTCAAATCAAGTCGTCTAAGGGTGTCTCTCACTGAGGTCTCATCCCTGATACCCTCTCCCAAAATACTATGGGTAGAAAGTACCACCTCCTAAAAGTGTATCCAAAAGGAGTCATATACATAAGAAAAGGGAAACAAAAAACCATTTGTAGGGCCCTTGGAGTGGGGATATCCCACGTGAGGTCCCCTCCATGATTGTGTTATATTTCAATATCATAGGGGTATGGGGCACCCCTAAAAAAAATTCCCTCAAAAGGATCATTATGATCCATCATCCTGAAGTAATTTTACTTCAGGAAACCAAGTGTGAGGAGTCCAAAGCCCAAGATATTCTCTAAAAATGGTTCAAGAATTGGAATTTTCTCTCTCTTTATGTTGTGGATCAATATGAAGGTCCCATCACTAGATGGATTCCCTCCTATAAAGTTATTTCTATTACCGTAGTTTGTTTTTGTATCTTTATGAAACTAGAGATCAAAACTAACCCAGGCCCCTGGTCCATCTTAAACATCTATGAACCTTGTATTAATCACATCCCATTTTGGGAAGACTTAGATAAATCAAGGGTACTTAGTGAACCTATGATGCTAGTTGGGGGGGATTTTAATTTCACACCCATATTAAGTGAAGTGTGGGGCGCAAACCCCTGACGGGACCCTCTTTACAATTTATTTAATGAGTGTTTGGACAAAAATCATCTAATTTATCTTTTCCTCTTAAGATGACACCTACTTGGAAAAACTTCAGATTAGGAAATGAAACTATCTCTAAATGATTGGACTATCAGTGTCAAAATTATTACACAATATTCCTTTAAGATTAAAATCTTGGTTGTCCACGGGTGGTATCTTCGACCATTCTACCATCTTATTCCAGACGAATGCATGTGAAGAGACTCCTCCCTCACCCTTTAAATTTAACCTCGAATTGATGTTAGAATATGATTACAAGTCCTTAATCACGTCAACATGGATCCAATAGAATCATTTGCCTCATTATTTGGCTATGAAACGATTCACTGTAACATGAACTTACCAAATGTAAAGGTAGGTTCAAAAAAATGAGCTTAAGAGTACAATGAAAAATTGAAAGTACAGATACATGACATCGAATCTTAGATAGCCACCCTTTAAAGTGTCAATTATACTAATGGATGGAATCTTGATCTTCTAAATCATATTAGGGAATGCGAAGGAAAGCATCACTCCCTCTTGAGTCTGAAAGAATAAAGGTGGAATTTAAAAAATCGTGCACTATGAATTTTTGAAGGAGAAAATAATATGAAGTATTTTCACAATTATGCTAAGTTTAGGAAAACCTCAATACTATATGGGAGATTCAATATTTACATGGTTCCATAGATCGCTCCTTTCAGGACAAACCTATAGAGGTTGTCCATCATTTCAATACTCTTCCAAGAACCAATTTGTTGTCCAATCCAAGGAGTTTTGGAGGTTGTTGAAAAATTCCCTAGGCTCATCACCAAAGACACGAACAAGGCCCTATTTGAGGATTTTTCAAAATATGAGTTGCTTGCCACCCTATCATCAATGAAAGATAAATTCTCCTCATTCCATGGGATCTCTAAGATTTTTTTTATTTTTTATGAACTTTATAGACATGATCGACTCAAAGTAGTCAAGGAGTCCCATAGCTTTGGAAAAGGGTTGGGTGCATTCAATTCTGCATTCCTTGCTCTCATTCAAAATAAAAAAGATGGTAAAAATTTCGACGACTATTGTCCCATATTCTATTGTAATGTTATATATAAAATAATATCCAAGACTATAGGAAGACACATTTTAAAACTCATAATTCTATCATAACTCCAATAACACACCAGAACCTGATAATGACCTGATTTGTTCACTGAATGATTTTAGCTTCAATGACACAGGCATTTGTCTGACAATAATTGGCTGAGTTATCCAGATTGTCTCATGTCTACATGTATGGTTATAAATGTGGAAAAATCTTGTATCATTTTCAATAAAATTAATGATGTTGATTAAGCGCGTATTTATGAGAACCTTCCTTACCCTCACTCCAAGTTACTATAGGGTTTAAAATAACTCATGTTTTTCCTTAAACCCAATAACTATAGATTTTGCCAAATTGGTTATGGCCGTGGACATTTTAAGGTTGTAAATTTATTTTAAAATGTAGTGTTCCTTTGGTGAATCTTTTACTGATTCCTTCATATGCCAACTATAAATGTTTCATGCATAGTTTTGTAAAAAATATTCAAATTTCTATGATTTTATATAGTTTTTGACAAAATTTTGACATTTTTGAAGATAAAATAATTTTATGCTATAGAATTTGGGCAAATCATTTTTAAAATAGCCAATTTATTTTTGAAAAACCATGGAAATTAGCCCATGAGTGAAATTCTAGCTCCAGAAAATCAATCCCATGGTTATGGCTTCTGGTAAAAAAAGTATAAAATAATTACTCACTAGACTACTCATTTCTTTTCAAGAGGAGGAAGGATCACCCTTTTCAAGGTTGTTTTGGAAGGAATTCTAGTATATTGGACTTCTATCACCATAGTTCCCAAAGGTATAATATCAAAAATACAAAAGTTGAGTTTCATATTCCTTTAGGGTGGGACCAGTCTCTTAGAATGTCTCCCTCTTGTAAAATGGACGAGGATTTCTTTCAAAATATCTTGGGGATTGTATGTAATATTTTTCTTTTTTCAAGATTTTAAGGACATGCATTCTTTGGAGACTGAACCATAACACTAGCATGTGGGTATGTGTTACGAAATAAAAGTATTTTCAAGGGAATACTATGGAGGAATCATTTAGAAGCTCATGCAAGTCTTCACCAAGATCCATAGTATGGAGAGGCTTGGATCCAACTTTCGTGAATTGGCCAAAAAAATGGGATATGACAATCTCCCTTGCCATCTCTTTAATTTCTAAATTACATGAAAACAATATTTAATTTTTTAGCGATTCTAGATATCAGATTCCACAAGCTCATGGAAAATAAGGCTGGAAAAATGTTGAAGTTTTGGCCTTATCTAGAAAATATTCCCTCACCTAGTCTTAGTGTGTTAATATACTCATTCTTAACCATATTCATCTCTCTATGGATGAAGAATACAAGATATTCTAGACGAGAAATCCTTCCTCTAGCTATTTCACTACCAAGGTTGGCTATCAAGCTCATATGGAATCCACACAACCCGATGAGAGACAATGGTGGTGAGCCATCTTATGGAAGTTAAAATATCCTCTAAAAAGAAAACTTGATTTTTGGATGGCGATATGCAAAAATCTACTCAGTTAGGAAAATTGTCTCAACATGGGTTGGATCATTCCAAGTTATTCTTTACTTTTTAGAGAAAGAAGGAATATGTATCACTAATCTTTCACCTCATTGTCCCTATTTTTTCAAGTTATTACAAAGGTAAAAATTGTCCTTTGGGAAGTCCTGAATTTCATGTAGTAAAATTTGGTATATTGTCTTGGTAAGGGATGGCTCAAACCACATACTGCACCCATCTAGATTTCCTGCAACCGTTCAAATAATTTTGTGGTACAAAATTTCTATCATTTTCTATAAATGTATTTATTTTCACACAATCAAAACCCTGGGTACTCTTTAAGGGATGAAGTAAGACAACTTTTGTATTTTAACCACCATAACCCCCTTCTTAAAGTTGTCACTATCATCTTTGTTGGTTAATGTATTTCAACGACTATACTTTTCCAACCGGAGCTCGAAATAAAGCTATGGCTCCCTAAAGTTCTCGCTATTTTCCATTATAGTTCCATGGTTCATTATCACCCATATATTCAGACCCGACATGGCAATCGCTTTTACACAGATACCTATGTGGATGTGGCAGCCGGCATGAAATCTATCATGGAAGTTGAATAAAATATAACCCTTTGGATAGATTTGAACAACAAATTCGTTACCTGGGATGTTTTTTTAAAAAGAGGATAGGTGGGTCATAATATATGTTCTCTATGCAAAAATTATGAAGAAACATCCTCACATATTTTTTATAATTATGTATATGTAGACCAAGTTGCCATAATTTTCCATAAAGAAATGAAATCCACCTCTTCATGGTATAAAGTATCCATGGAATATAGATTGAAGGACTCGTTAGAAGATAATGCAATAAAGCGGTATGAAGGCATGCCTATATTTCTAGGTGAACAACCTGTGGTGGGAAAAGGAAATCAAGGATAATTTAAGGATAAATATATTTTTCCCAAGGTATTTGTTGGTATCATCTTGAATCTTGCCATTGAATTTATGACATACTTTAAAGTCAAGGACACTAGGATTCCTTCCATGTTTGACCTAGACTCTCAACATTACATGGGGATGGATGATGCGATCAACCAAGCATTTGTGGAGTGGGAGTAGGTTTATATATTTAGTAGAACCATCAGATTCACATATGATACTCTCCTGGTTGGGGCACCAACAATATAGTTGAAAGTTCATAACGCCAGGTATTATCTTAGAAATTCCATTAAAAAAAGGGGTTCCCAAGCTTCAAATTATGGGGGACTCCAATATTGTTATCGATTGGGAAAAGAAAAATATAAGAGTGTGGGATGTGAGATTAGAAAATTTTCTCAAAGACATATCTAATACTCTCCTTGATTTTGAATGGCTCTCCTTTAGCCATATATATAGAGAACTATATACAAAAGTGATCATGTGTCCGAATATTCAGCTCTAACTCTTCCAAATGGTACTTTTTTGGTTTCTATAAGTTCCTCTCTAATAACGGTTGAAATGAAATCAATGGATTTTATCCGTATCATTTATGATTTTTTGTATCTATTTTCTATAGGCAGTGAACAATTTTTATTCTTGACTATAAATGAATTTTGTAAAAGATTTGGCGGCTATAAAAAGCCTCTTTTTTGGAAGTTTGTTCTATTGTTCTTGTAGCACTTCATTTCTTGATTTTTGGATAGGCAACATGTATATTCTCCTCTAAAGACTATTGACCATTTTTTTCAGTTTACATATATATATCGTAATTTTTATACTTAATATTTTATTATGTCTTATAATATAAAATCCAAATGAAATATGAAATTTAGTCAATTTGTTATGGACATAAATAAAAATAATACTAAATGAGATTACGACATATTGGTAATAATTCATTTGAGTATAAAATATATTATGGTGGCCAATATCCACCCTGCTAAGCAGCATTCAATACTACTGTAGGTGGATTATAAATCATTGAATCTGAAAGCAATTCAAATCCAAAATCCAAGTTCCTACACTCCATCCACCCTAACATCTACTTAGAAAGGTGGATATTATAGTGAATAATAAATACCCACCTATAAAACATTTAATGTTTTATATAATGAACAATACATAATCAAATATAAAATAATTTTGAATTCACTACTCTACATTAAAAACACATAACATTAAATGTTATATAACCAATTACTTTTACTTTCCAAGATATTACATAGATATGTCATGTCACTCATATTAAATCTAGAAGAATATAGTTTGTACAAATATCTCACTTAATTCAAATTCAATCTACACAGAGATAGCCCCACGGCGACAATATAAATTTGTAAAATTATATAACATACAGTTTATCATCCCACTTTTAATGCATGAATCAATTGTTGGGAATATAGATCATGTGAAAATATAAATGTTAGGAAATGAGGAACACTTCCACGCTTAACCTAGAAGAAGAGAGGTTACTATTAAACAAGATATTAAATGACAAAGCAAACACAGTACATAGATATTTACCTTGGAAACCAAAACGGGAAAACCAACATTACTTGAGAGTTCTTTCTCTTGTTGTCTTATTCATTCGTAATAAAATGTTACATGTCTAAACTTGGTCCACACCTAATACACAATCAATATCATAATTCCTTCTTTGATTCTCTACACAAGAACAACCCTATATCCAATTCATATTACATCTACATGAACATCAACCTCTACAATTTCATCTATTGGTGAGTGGCCATTAGCTCATCATTCTCATCATATTTTACATAATTAAAACAAATGTTCTTTACATGATTTAAAGTAGGAAAACCCTAAAGAAAAGGCACTAAAAAATGGTTACAGATCCACACATCATTGGCTACAATTCCCATGAATCTCGGGATTCTATTACATTTGATTTCCAAGTTGGATTACCAATCAATTACCAACACCTTTCATTCGCCTTTCAATCGGGCCAAGCCACACACTCTCCTCGGGTCAACCCCAGACTCACTTGAGTTTTCAATGTCTCGAATTTGACTTCTTTGACTGGCCAAACCATCTTGGCTCTTTGACTTGTTTTCGACTTTGACTTCAACCACGTCAATCCACCTCTAATAGATTCTCACCGCAGTGCTAGAATATAACAACCCAACATTTTTCCACTTGTTTTTTTCTTTGCTAGAACTGGGAGACCCATGAACTCTTGTTCACAAACCCAAGGAAGCAATTACCATTACCTATTTGCACTAATATAACTTCACAACACTCACATACTTGGTCAATGATTCTGCTATGTTTTCTAATGTGTGTACTTTCTCTAGCACCACATTGTTGTTTTCCACCATGTCTCATGAAATGGTATTGTACATCAATGTGTGTAGTCTTTGTGGAATGGATAAGTTGGTTATTTCTTTTCCATAAATATTGCGCTTTTACTATTGCAATTTACCTTCATATCTCTCTACTCAAAACCAATTCTTTAAATAATAGTGATCCAAAAAGGTATGTATTACTAATAAACTCAAGTTAGTTTAATGTACTTTTTGTATCGGATCGTTAAGAATGCGAATACATAAACTTGTTATCTTGTTTATGGAATATCAAATGTGACTTTACTTTGATGCTTATTAATGTATAAAGAGATCAGCTATTAATATCCATGCTGCAAATGAAGAGAATAACAACAAAAATAGAAAGAGAAATAGAGACAAGAGGTTGATAACGGTGTTCACCAATCTTTGGCTACTGCCTCCTGACCGCTTCCAAGTGGAGGACATTTTTATTGCTCTTTAAAATGATCAAAGTTCTCTTACATAGGGTTTCTTTTGTTTGTTACATAACATGCTTCTGTGACTTCTATGCAGTAAGACCTCCTGTCGGTCGCTGCTCATCATCATACTCCTCTCTGTAGTGTTGGCAAAAATGCCCCCAAAACATGAGAAAAGGCCAAAAATACAAACTGCTCCTCAATTCCCTACATCAAAAAAGTCTCCTCAAGGCTTAAAAAATCCTATTTTATATAGATTTTGAGGTTCAGATGAAGAATCCCAACTTCCCTCAATATTTGGCCTCCTTTTGGGATCAAATCCACCTTCAAATGACCCAAAATCCTCAAAAATCCATTTCCAAGCAACATCGACCAATTGTAATACCTAAAACCATATAAAAACCCACTTTGCACAAAATGCGGGCTTAATCCCCTTAAAATAGGCGTGCTCCCCTTTCTATGGTCATATAACACCATAAAACCATATCGGGCTTAACCCCACTCTCATACAAACCTTAATATATTACAACATTTATATAATAAAGTGGGATATATTTAATACATGGTCACATCGCTATGTGCTGGCTCTCCCCAAAGGTGTTTTTCTGGTAGGCCTCATGGGGTCAAAACCCATGGACCCTCTAAAAATTTTTAACCTTTTAATGTATGATGATTGGTGTTAATGGTTTCACGCCCTGGCACCAACACATTTTGCCCAAATGTTTGCCATTTGTCAACATTGTATTGGTCCACCTTCACTATCTAGTCACTCCAATCGCATCTGCCACATGTCATATCCAAAATCTTCCACATCAACATGATGAGCTCAACATGCTATCATGCTGATGTTAGCGTTGACTTTTGGACAATTGACCTTGTCTTTTTACTTATTTGGGCTTCCGATTAGAATGTGATAGCTTTCTCATACAGAGCCAGTTTGAAGAAGTAAATATATTGTTGGAATCAACATGATGAGCCCTACGCAATGGCACTAGTTTTGTTTGAATTCGAGAAATTTGAATTTTTGTCCATTATGGATCAGTTTTTTGGATCATTCCTCCCCACTTTGAAGCTTTTGGACCACCAAAAGTCTGCTTTTACCTGAGTAAAAGTGAGGGCACCACCTCTCATCTTTGTTCCCTTCTATATCATCCATCCCTCTCTCAAGTGGGATAATGATCAATTCCCACTAATCACAACAAACATAAAACCGAGATAGCATTGTTTATCAAAGTAATCATTTCTTTTATCGCACAATCATTTCCACATATTCCTTGTCGACTTTGCATCCATACACCAATCGAACAACAACAAATAATAAACAATATTGAGTATGTAAATGAAAATGACAAAACATGCTTCCCATTTTGAACATGAACAATAATCAAATTATGCATCTGAACCTCATGTTGTACTTCTGGTGACACTTCATGACTATTTGAAACATATAATCATCTCATGTTTAGTATCACTAACTTCATGATTTGTTACAGACATAAGTATTAAAATCTTGTTTGCATTTACCATTCTTTTTAAGTGCCATGTAGTTGCAAAAGATCTGTCAGTTTTCATGCGGTGAGCATGAACAATGTACTCTTTCACATCTTTCTTGAAGTAATATTTATTCTCCTCCCTGTACAATATAGATTTCCTATCATAAAGGTAAGGGATTCCCAAGACAATCCCACATATATCCAGTGGCACTATATCAAACTCTACTACATCAACATAATTAGAAGTGATAACAAACTTGATTTTACATTGCTTAGTTACTTCGTAAATTATTACTCATTATTACCATCCTATCTCGATATGATTAGATGCACTTAGTTTCAAGTCCTGCAAGTTATTTTCACAACATTCACTAATTAGATTATTTGTGATCCACTATCTATAAGAGTATCGATTTTAACATTATTTGTTATAACCCCTATGTGGAAAAGTTCATTCCTTTACACTCATCATTTTCATCAAATGATCTAAAAGAGCTAGAACTTGCAAAAAAATTTATACCTCGGATTCCCAACAAAATTTATACCTCGTATTCCCATAGCTACAACCTATGTCTCATCACCTGAATCTGATCCAAGATCCACTTTGAAATGTCGTGATGTGGTCTTCTCCTCCTTTGATCGCGCATACTTCTTTGGCTTCATTTCAGAATGTAAGACCCAACAACAATCTTCATCGCGGGGATTCCTACTCCTTCTCAGAATGCTCGCAGTGTTTCTCCCTTTCTTGTCGCGGTCCGCCTTCTCTTCCTTTCCTATATCCTTTTGCCAAGTATCTATAGAAACACTATCACTAACATTCCCTTTGCTAGATTCAATGAATGGTTGTACACATACTTCATCAAAGTTAGAAGGATTTAGCATAAGAATAGAGTGCTTAAGATAAGAATGTAAAACACCAATATATTTTAGAATATAACGAATTAACGAATCATATGTTCTTTTGCACACTCGTGATCTTTTTGATTGCTTAAACATTGTCAATTATCATTTCTTGCTGTACGGGCCAAAGGGTGTACGTTGTTTTAATGCAATAACAAAAATCATTCTAGGAAGAGATTGCTTTACCACTTTTCTTAAGATCATCTCTAGTTTTTTCTTTTCCCACCATATGAGAGTTGTGCCCCATTTTGAGACTTGCTAGTTGGATCTTATTTTCATCATCAACAATCTTTTGAATCCCTCGCAGAATAGACTTCTAATTGTTTCACCCAATTATCTATCTTTTCAGCATCTAATTCCCACCATCATAAGTGGGTAATTGAACTTCTTTACATCTAAATTTAATAATGACATATCATAATAATGATGAGATTTTTTAGGTTGCTTATCCTTGAAGGAATGTACACTTGCTTCATTATTAGATGATGAGGATGGAGGAGAAGAAGGTTATGAAGGTCCACCACCTCCAACTCCTCCTTTTACTCTGACCGAAGATTCACCTTCTTCAAACTTTGGATTCCTTTGCTGACCTCTTTCATGGTAAAGTTCCTCTACCATGGCTTACATCAATGTAAAGGCCTCTAAAGAAATCATCTTCAGATTTGAAGGGACCCAATTTTCGGGGTGAAGATATCTCTTGCTTATGCGCCCTCCTTTGAATCTCTGTATTAGGAGCCTCAAGTTGGCCTCTCCTTGCTTGAGTTTTTCTCTAGATTCAATGCTTGCTATTCCTGTCAAACCTTCAAAACCAAGTGCTCGATACCATAAACTTGATCCAAAAAGGAAGGTATTACTGATAATTGTAGTTAGTTTAATGTACTTTTGCACGATCGTTAAGAATGAAAAATACATAAACTTGTTATCTTGTTTGCGGAATATCAAATGTGACTTTTACTTGATGCTTATTAATGTATAAAGAGATGAGCCATTAATATTCATGCTGCAAATGAAGAGAATAGAACAACAAAACAGAAAGAGAAATAGAGACAAGAGGTTGATAACGGAGTTCACCAATCGTTGGCTACGTCTCTGGGCCCGCTTCCAAGTGAAGGACCTCTTTATTGCTCTTTAAAATGCTCAAAGCTCTCTTACATAGGCTCTTTGGTGTTAAATAATTTGCTTCAGATTTGTTGTGAAAGACCTCCTTGCTCAGATTCAAGCATGCATCATCAAACTCCTCTCGAAAACATGGCAACAATTGTTACAGATTATTTTGGTCACTCTGGTGATGTCTCTACAGTGATGTGTCTAGGCTCCGACAAGGACTTTTTGCTTGAGAAAAGTGACCGTTGTCTTCCTCTACAAAACATATTTTTATAGTGAGTTCGCAGGTTGCATATGGTGCAGGATGCGAGAATCTCAATTCTCACATGCAACCCTATACCTAGATTACGAGGTGTTCGCAATATGCTCTATAGGTAGGGTGCGCACCTGTTTTGAAGCTTGAAATGAAGAGGAAGTTACAAAGGTTCTAGAAGAGTATCTTCTAGAAAATGAGTTGGCATTCGCATGGTTGGCATCCTACTGACTTCTTAGATTTAGTGCGATCATACTCATCCATTTAACCATCTCTCCTTCTCCTATATATTGAAAGGTTTCTCATGAAAAAGGTTAAGCAAGATTGAATGAAGAATTGAGGAGCGAATTGTGTGAAGAACTATGTTTGTATTGAAGCTTAAAGACTCTATTCATCTATCAAGTTGTATTGGATCTTCTTCATGCAAATGTAGAGCAAGTGTGTGTGTTGGAACCAAGAGTCACTGAAAGGAAGCTTGTGACATCAAGACAATCTGGTTGTATATTCTACTTTCATTTAATATAATAGTGACATGTCCCTTTCCCATAAAATCACTCTTATTTTATTGCATAACTCCTTGATCATATGCATAGGTTGACATTGAATATACTTTGTTATATTTACTTTGGTTGGTTTGTGTTGTCTTGGACCCGCTTTCACAAGAGCACCGGAGCGAAGTAGGAACAACAGAGACCTAAGGAAGCAATATAAATGTATGTCACTCATTCCTTCTTGGTAATAGATTCAATGACTACAACCTAGAGAAAGAGTCGTGTCCTGTCCTGTTTTTTTCTAGATCCAGGTGGATCTAGGGAGATTAGTTAGTGTCTACACCTACCGATTTAACCAATAAAAAAATTGGCGACTCCACTGGGGAGGCAACCCATTTTGGTGGTTTTTTCTTGGCCATTTTGTCTTGACCTACCATTTTTCATTTTCAATCAATCTCTGAGTCTTTAGGAGATCCTTACAGACTCCCTAGATCCAGAAGTTCACTCAAAAGTTCTGTCCTTTTTCCAAAATTTTCTTTATTACAAACATTTTTGCACTGTACCTTTCTGTGGCCTGCCAGAATCACTGAAGTTCGCACCCTAGTGTTCATTTCAATGTGACCTTCTCGCATCCTGCCTGTGTCTAGGCTGCAAGAATCCCTAATTCTCACAATGTACCCCACTTCCAGACTGCGAACTCACTTGTAAAAACTTTGGATTAGGTGTTTTTGTGTCTTCAGATGCCGAGATTTGTTTGTGTGTCTGGGAAGAAATTCTCTGGTCAGTGATTGACTATTTATTGACTTCAAATCTTTCAAATGATTAGTTTTTGGAAATCAAAAACTCTTCTTAATCATTTTTTTTCAATTTTTACCTCTTGACCTTTTCTTAACAAGGGTATAATCTTCGATTCTAAAATCCGAGTGCTTGTTTGGTTGGGAGCCTTTGATTGGATTAAAAGTTGAGATTAATTGTCCTTTTCGATTTCTTATTACTTGGAAAATTTTTACCCATGTACATTTGAAGAGACTGGTCTTGTCAGTTTATTATTTTTATCTTCATTGAAAGATCGATTTGGGTGTTTGTTGAGTATTTCATATTCATTAGTTGCTTAAGCAACCATTTATTCGAAAAATATTGGCATTAAAATATTGAAAGAGAACAAATAGGGAATTTGCATTGTTCATGATTGTTTGATATTACATTTCAAGAAAGATAGTACATCATAGTTCGCATTGTTCCAGAAAACTCCTATTTCCCTCCTATAGATAGAATTCATCGAACGCAAATTTGTATCATTCATCCCTATTTATGCATTGTTGGGTCAGAGTCTTACACAACATTGGTTTCATTTCCATCTCCTTTTTGTGTAACAACAACCTTTAATAATATTGTGCAACTTTAAAATTCAACTAGTAACTTTTTCTAGGGCTCTTTTGCACCAACATTAGCTAGGCTAGAGCTTTGGAATAGGCAGTGA
>SNQJ01S0139234.1:13023-38266 GCA_010110895.2 Picea sitchensis | reverse complement strand
TTTGAACAAAGAGATTGATCATATTCAAATTTGGAAAAACAGATTATCAAATTCAAAGATATTTCATTTATCTGATTCTGATCAAAGCAATCTGAAATGAAACCACTTTATTAAATCTATAAACAGTTATCTTTTGTAATTTCATAAGAAAATCATAACAAATAAGAATGTAACTTAAAAAAATGTTTTCTTTTTCCATAATAACTTTGAACAATTTTCATAATTCATCTATTTTTTTCATTCATAATTTTCAATGTGGTTCTTCTTACTTGGAAAAATCTATTTACTCAAAATGGGTAGTTTAGAATTACACAATTGAATTTCATGTTTAAAAATTACAGTCTAAGTGGGTCTAATGGTTAAATATGTGTGCTTCCTCCTAAGGGGTTACACGTTCAAATAGGAATATCCTACTAGAAATAGAAATTGGTGAGTTTAGCTAGGAACTACTCTCATTCCTAACCAAGACATTTTCCTCTGTTTCTACTGCTCATTCCTAACCAAGACATTTTCCTTTGTCTGTTTGAAGACATCTTAATGGTTTCTTCTTGAAGGTTCTTATAAGGTTTAAAGGTCAAATTTGATAAAAACTTTGGCTCAGTCTAAAAGTTTTAAGTTTTTAATCTTTTTTGGGCACAATTTTTTTTGGACAAGTTTTTATCCAAAATCCATATAAAAAATTAGTTGGAATTTAGTCATTTAGATTGCACAATATGAGGGTTAGGTTACATTTTTTAGGGTGCTAAATTTATTTATGCATTATATAATGCAATTTAAGCAATGAAAATTTGTCATTAAAAATGCAATTTAAGTAATGGAAAATTGTCTTTTCACCAACAATTGCATAGTCTGATTTCAATAATAGTTGTCAGATAACTTTGTCATTTCATCAACAATTGCATAATTGTAGGAAAAGAGAAGAAAACTCTTGGGACAATAGTGTTTGTTTCTATGCACAGACATGTTTTAGACAAGTTTTGTTCAAAATCCAGTCAAAAAAATTGTTGGAATTGCATTTCAGCCGTTGTTTAGATTGCACAATCCGAGGGCTCTAACGGTTAGGTTTTTGAGGATTGTAAATCTATTTATGACAATTGTATAGGCAATGATAGCTGTGTGAAAAAGTAAAAAATGTAGAACATTTAAAATTGTGCCAAGTTAGGTTCTTCAGAAAACTAAATGAATTTATGCATTAAAACATACAATTTAAACAATAAAAAAAATGTCATTTCCCCACAATTATATAATCCGAGATTTACAATTACATAATCCGAGATTTCATTGATAGTTTAGTTGTACAAAAAATTAAAAAACATAAACTTGTCCAACTTCTTTTCAAAACTGAAACTGAAAACATTTGGACAATCGTTGTTTCTATGTACATGCATGTTACTCTAATGTCACTGAGAAGTCTCAGTTGAGAACCCGCAATTAGATGTTAAAATTCTTGTTGCGGGTCGGCGGGGCGCTTCGCTTTTAGAAAATCTATTACGGCATTACGCCTAAAAGACTGTCCTGGACATTTTGTAAATGCAAAATCATATATTTTCCATATTTTAATAAATAACATGTTGAGGAGCAACAAGTCCCTGACAAGAAGCTGACAGGAAGGGAGGAGATAACAACAAAATTGGTAGCTCCTGTAGCAGCAAAATTTGTAGTTCCCGAGAGAAAAACATGTTTGTAGCTCAAGTTTTGAGATTTGTAAGTTTGAATTTCAATTACCTGTTTTGTGATTTCAGCTTGACCTGATCGGTTTGGATTAGCCCTAGTTTGAACTGTAGATTAAACTACAGATCTATTTGTATTGAACTTGGATTAACCCTAGTTTGAACTGTAGATTGAACTATATTGGACTTGATTTTCTTTGTATGGTTTTTCTGTCCAGGTATTATGTTGCAACATGGTCAAAACAATAGACTTTTGGTACAGGTACTACTTCAAGCTTATTGCTCCTTTTTAAATGTTGATTGAGTGGAAGGATAGATCATTACTTGCTGAATAAGATACCTAACATTTGGATGACCATGATGAAAATCTCTTTGTTGAGCGAAGCACAAAAGGATAGGATAGTATCATTTACAGGGAATAATGATATGATCAAATGGCACATGAAATTGAAGATTTTGTGATAGTTCATATAGAATATGAGATGACAATATCAAAGCTGACGGGACCTTCTGCAATGTTTCTTACAGCCAAGGTATGCTCTTAGACCTGGGTAGAACACGAATGAAATATTGACGAGGAGCCAACCAAGAGGGAACCCATTCACACAGCCCTCGCATGACAATAAGATTATCGAGTTCTATTTAGTTAATCTCATCAGCTTATTGAGTTCTGTTTGGTTCATTTCAACAGAGTTATACCATAAATAATTATTTTTCAAAATGTGTCGTGAATAATTTTGTGAGTTAAGTTCAACAAATTTTAAGTTTGTAGCTGTATGCGCCTATGGCAGCTTGGAAAAATAATCCAGCAATGGAAAGACTATAGGGAAAGGACAATCATAAAGTGCTAGAACAGTAGCAAAGCACCACTGTAGACAATGGAGGAACACTTTGCTCTATACGGGAATTAAAAAAATCATCTTTACATTTGGTTTTGAGGATTGGTTCATGGTATGTAAGTTTTAATGAAAGAAACTATTTAATGAATGGCCTTCTCTTCCTCTCGATCCATGGATTGAGTGATCCAATCTGTTTATCTACGTATGTATACAGAAATGAATTCGATTATTTATTAAACAAGGGTGTTCCTTCCCCTGTTCCCAGTCCGAACGAAGGATTAGATAGTAGTGGAGTTAAGGGGGTTTCCTTCGATAGATTTTACCATCAATTTCCCTAGTGCTGCTCACATCAAAGTGAGGGGAAGGTGAAAGAAAGGGAAAGACAAAAATGGTAGTTAAGTCAGTCCCTCCTACAACTTACCCCCTACGCCTTTTTCTCTTTGTCAAGAGCCCATGACCAATGTGCGGGACCATGGTTACGCCCTCTGTTGTCCAGTGGTCGACTCTCCTTCAGCTTCTTGCATGCAGATCTCCCCTTCAACTCTTTCAACGATGTCAACGTCTCAAGACCTGGTGGCTCCTCTAGTTCGTTACACCCTCTGATGTCCAGTAGTCGAAGGTTTGCAAGACCAGGAAGCCCACTTATTTTTTCCAACGCAGTACATTTTTTGAAGTCCAAAGATATTAGTGTTGTTGGCAACGCTCCAACCTCCACTAGTTCACAAAAAAAGATGACGTTGAGATGTTTTAGAGCTGGACAAAAGCCTTCAGGAAATGATACTTCCTTTATTTTCATCCCCTGCAACTCTAAGTGTTCGAGTTGAAGAAAGTTACCGAGGTAAGACGACAACATTTTGGAACTTAAAAAACCATTCAAGCTAGTATGTTGAGCATCTCCTAAATCCCTGACAAAATCTGATAGCATCTACAAATCCGCACAACCAGACGACTCCAACCTCAGGATGACTAGCTCTCTGATGGAATTATAGATGCCTGTAATTCCTTCTCACGTCCATGTAAGTCAATTCACATGATTCCATGACTGGTTGTGTCTATAGGTCCAACAGAAAGTAATCCCGTATGCTTCTAAAGTCAAGATGCTCAGAATTGGTTTCGCATCCCGGGGTAGTAGAGGTGCATTCATTCGCTGCCATCCAAATTCTGTAGGATTTAATTAGTTCCCTCATAGTCGCATGTTCATGTTTACATGTTTCCTCTTACAGATTAAACACATCATATTAATTGATTCTTATATATTGGTTTATTACACAATGTTAGCTCATCTAAGATAGAAATTCCAACGAGAAATGACAGTATTTTATTTTCAAAGTTTAGGTATAATCTATGCAAAAGATGTTACCTGTATCAGAATCCCATAATTTGTGGGGATGCCACAAATAAATGGTTTTGTTGGGACAAAAATTGCAGGTGTTCAGTTTGTTCATAATCGAGGTGTTGCAGGTGTTTCAGTTTGTTTGAACAACTGCCTAAAGCTTCCCCGCCTGGATTGGAGCAGCCCGCAGAACCGCTGGTTGAAGCTCTGCTTCCTGAAGAGGACTGTTGGTTGAAGCTCCGCCGCCTGAAGAGGAGAAGTCCATAGGATGCTTCTTGCTCCCCTCCTGGACTGGAGAAGCCCGCAGAACCGCTGGTTGAAGCTCTCCTGCCTGAAGAGGAGAGGTCCATGAGATGCTTCTTGCTCCGCCTCTATAACTGGATATGAAACAACTAGCACTGAAGCTCTGCCGTCTCCTGCCTGAAGAGGAGAAGTCCATGAGATGCTTCTTGCTCCGCCTCTATAACTGGATATGAAACAACTAGCACTGAAGCTCTGCCGCCTGAAGAGGAGAAGTCCAGGGGATGATTCTTTCTCTGCCTCTATAACTGGATATGAAACAACTAGCACTGAAGCTAGCACATTTACTGGCACTGGCTTCACTGAAAAGCAGAAGGGATGGTGAATGCATTTTCACCAGGAAGCAGAACGAACAAACGTATGGTGAATTCATTTTCATGGGGAAGCATGAGAATATAAAGGAGGGTTTGAAGGGAACCATCTAACACGTAGCCCACAAATGACAGGAATGTTGACAGGATTTAGGAGTGTTGACAAGAGTCAGAACACGCAGTCCCAATGACAGGCATCAAAACTGTCTCGATAAGATTTTGAAGAAATTTGGGTTAACAATTAATGTTATGAATTAATCCTAGACCTGATGGGTCTAGCAT
The DNA here is from genome assembly GCA_010110895.2 of Picea sitchensis. NCBI lineage: Eukaryota > Viridiplantae > Streptophyta > Pinopsida > Pinales > Pinaceae > Picea > Picea sitchensis. The sequence goes on along the minus strand of SNQJ01S0139234.1, from coordinate 33,531 downwards.
TAGTTCAATAAACTTCAATAAACACTGAAACTCATAGGAACTCTCTAAATTTACTCTAAATCTTGCCACAAATTGAGACCAAATAGGATCTTCAATTTACAACTTAGGATAAAAACGCAAAATGCAATTTCAAAAATTTATGGATTTGCAAAACCTTAGATTAAAATACTAATAATTCATTGATTTGCGTAAGTTTAATAGAAAGAGATAAAATCGAAACATATCTCAAATTTTGAAATATTAATATTAGTGTCAACATCTTTTAAATAAATCGAAGCATATACAATATTAGTGTCAGCATATGGGTTTATGGTATTATTAATGATGGTTATAATAAATTTTTTTCAATCTTAATAAGATTTTGAATGTTACAAATTCATAATTTTTTTTATTAAAAATGGTTTAATTTTATTTTAAATATTATAATTCGATAAGATCTTGAAGAATTTTGGGTTAACAATTAATGTTATGAATTAATCCTAGACCTGATGTCTAGCATTAGTTCAATAAAATTCAATAAAAAACTGAACTTTTTAAATTTACCATAAGTCTTGCCTCAATATGAGGCCACCAAGACCTCCCAATTTACAACTTAGGATAAAAACGCAAAGTGCAGTTTTAAAAATTTATGGATTTGCCAAAATTTAGGTTAAAAAACTAATAATTCATTGATTTGCGCGCAAGTTTAATAGAAAGAGATAAAATCGAAACATATCTCAAATTTTGAAATATTAATATTAGTGTCAACATCTTTTAAATAAATCGAAGCATATACAATATTAGTGTCAGCATATGGGTTTATGGTATTATCAATGATGGTTATAATAATTTTTTTCAATCTTCAATACATCTTTGAATGTTTTGAATGGTAAATTCTATAATTTTTTATTAAAAAATGGCTTAATTTTAATTTTAAATATTATAATTATTACATATTAATAAAATAAATTTATAAATTTTATTTTATATATATATAATTTAATCATTTAATTTGTAAATTTTTTATTTAAGAAATATTTGGTAATTTAATTCAATTTTACCATTATAAATATTTTTTCAAGTAAGAAAGTTATATATGTGTGGTGCTCCATGGTATTTAAACAAAGGTTCCAAAAATACAAAAAACTAGTCAGATACCGGATCGCCCCAATGGGGAAACCCGGGCCCAAACCACCAAGCCATCGGCCTGACAGTTGCTGAGTTTTAAAAGAAACAAAGTTCAAACTAAAAGCCACCTAGCCTAGGAGCCTAAAAACACAGCTTTGACAAAAATGAGAGCTAGACACTGGCGAAAAGCCTGTGCTCACGCGACGCTAAGGTCCTCTCGCCCATGGTTCTCATTGCATGTTGATCGACCGATCTTTCCCTCGTCTCACATTCTCTCGCTCGCGGTGCTCGTGGACCGGCTCCGGCTTCCTTTCTAATTACCGGTTGTCGCAAGATGTCATCTATCTCGTATCAATTTCCTGGTGATGCCAGTCCGGAGAGCTCCATTTGCATGGTCGAGAGAATCTGTAGAAAGGTGGCCACATTGTCTTCAGTGGCTTTCAATTGAAACTTGAGGTCTCTAATTCTTCTGGAAAGCTCCCAAGACTAGGTCGTGATAGGATGCCCAGCTTTTCGGCCGAAAGGTTCATTGCCTGGGGTGAGTCGCCCGGGTGGACGCACCGCTTACCGCCCGAAGCCCCAGGTTCACTTCACAGTACTGAGGAAGCCGGAAGGACATGGTCGCGAAGAATTGCATCCGGGTCTTGAGGACAGCCAGGAGTCGTAGCAATCCGGGACAGGCTGCGACCGCGAGCGAGATCGCGAGGGCGCAGGTGGTCGGGTCGACGCTGCTTAGTTTGCTATGAAGCCGGTGGCCGGGGACAATTGGGGGTGGTGAAGAGCCCGTAATCGAGGTCGGCGCTAGAGAGATGGTCTCATAGGGTTTCCATGGTGAGCCCATTAGCTTCCCTCTAAGCTTCATGGGTGTAGGTGGGATCATGTTTTGCTGCGGGAGCAAGGGAGCTGCACTGTAGCCTCAGGACCGCATTTCAGCAAGTCAAGCAGGCTTAAGGCCGAAGGGAGGAGCCCTTCCAAACACAAGCATGGAGGAATAACAAATGCAACGAGTTACGCCATGTTACGCATAGCTACAAAGGGTGGCGTTAATTCCGCTGTCCTCGCCCATCGTATCCAATTTATGCACCTTAACTCCCCAGGACAACATTGCCCTCACAGACGCGCCACGCAGTTCTGTGTGTGGCTCACAGTCGCGATCCATCCTACTGTGCTTTACCTGGATTCCTTAATTAGCACCCCATCCGATAATGATTATAAATATTACTTAATAAAAATAAATTTATAACTTTTTTTAAAAGTAAATATTGTATTACCTCATAGATTCAAAAACATATACATATGGGGAGCTTGTGGTATGTTTTGCCAAAAGTGGAAACTAAAACATATCTAGGCTCTAAAAAGTGGTCCATGACCTTAGTAATTATCATGTCTAAGTTAAACAAAAAAACTGATGAACAAGGAGGCCAAAGGCCAGAGGCCGAGACTATGCTTTCCTAACATTTAGCAAAACAAAGGTAAACTTGAAATTATCAAACACCAGAAGCACCTTGATTCCAATCAACCAACAAAGAGTTAGGTAGAGCTGGAGCAAAAGTGAAAGGATGAATGCATGTTGGGCATCTTCTTTTTTTAGGCTTGCTTGAGAATGAATCAAAGAACATGTTCAGTCGAAGGTGAAGAGTTTCCTAGTGATGTAACTAGTCTGCGACGTCCCTTCTCATTTCAAAGATGAGATTTAATTGCTCTGCAGAGAAACTTTGTTGCAGGGGCTTCTCAGGCTCCGTGTCCTCAAACTGTGAAGCCATTGTGTTCATGTCCATATTTCCTAGGGTCCCTTCTTCAATTGATACTAGAGTTACCTCTTCGAGAACAGGGAAAAAATTGCATTCCTCCTACTACAGGGTCGGGGAGTCTTCAACCCTTTGAGTTGGGGGGATGAAGGGGTTCTAGTTTTGCACCGGAGAAGCCAACGTGGGAACATCCATAGATTGGCATTGAGTCAGACAGATTTCCTCCTCCAAAAGGATAGGGCCACAGTAAAAGGCGTCCCAATTTTGAGTTGTGGAGGGATAAACAACATCATGCAAAGCAAGGTGATGCGACAAAATAGGGCTAGTTCTTCTGGCAATGAAGTTGTAGTAGGTTGGGCCTCGCTTCGAATTTCCTCACTCTCTAGGCATGATGATTGTGAGGATACAGAGGAGAATTAGCAAAGGGAGGAGGAGACTAGAGAGATAGAGGTCTAGTGCGGCCTTGTGAGAGTCTGAAAAGCCTTGAACATAGCTAGCATGGGAGGAGTGGATTTATCACTAAGAAGAAACATCACAATGGAGCCTATTCCTTCCATTGTAAATATTGTGGAACAAGAATTGATGGGAACCTGCAACCAAGTACTAGAACTAATGGAAACCAATGCCATTCCAAACCTACACATTAACTTCCGCCTTCAGATCAAACCTCCATCCATCACATCGGCATTAAAGAACAACATCGGGAGGATTTGAAGGAGGAGGGTGGCGATGAATTGCCATGACAGGACTATTTGCATGTTTTCCATGTGGCACCCCATCCGAGGGAATAAATTTATAACTTTTATTTCATTTAATTTAATATTTTTTTCAATTTTTATAAAATTTATAGGGAACGTGAAATCAACTTCCATGTGGATCACAAATCTTATGAAATATTTTATGGAAAATGCGAAGTCAACTTCTTATTTATAGAAAATCTAATCGTGTCTAAGGAACTAATAATGGATAGTGAAAAAAATACAAAGCATCTCTGAGAAATTACAAAAGTGAAAACTCGTAGTTAAGGAAATCAATGACATTATTCAATGGGAAAATGGGGTCGAGGAGAGTTTAAATACTTAAAGATTCTTGTGTAAGCAATCATCATTCAAAAAAAAATCTAGGAATTAAAGACTTGGGACAAAAATTTGGAATCTAGATCTTGGCTAAGGCTACAATTATAAGTTGTAGTCTAATTGTTCTACACTTTGGTTTTGGTTTTTTCCAGGGATATTTTGTGTTTAGAGAAATTGTTGGATTCAAGATATTTGAAATTTGGTTAATTCTCGATAATATGAGTGTCTCAGATTTTTCAAAGATGAATCCATTTCTACAATCAAAAATACAATTTAAAACCATCACAATGTGTTATGTGCTCAAAAGATTGAATCTCTCAAATATGATATGAGAATTTTGAAAACAATTATTCCTTAACTTTATTATAACATCTCTTCTCCACAATAATCATGATTAAGTTTAGGTCCACAAACAATTTTGTTATTCCCCCTTTCATAAACTTAATTGTGATGGTGGATTAAGTTTAGGTCCACAAACATTTTCATTATTCCCCTTCCATAAACTTTATTTTAATGGTGGAGCATGAAATATAGAAAATGAAGGAAAATTCCATGAAAATGAAAGCATTGAAAACGAGTAACCTTATGTTGATAATTGTGAATTTTTATCAACAATCTTCTAGAAGGTTTCAATCATGGTAGTGGGGATGATAAATGTCAACAATAATGATGACACATTAATGATAATAATAATTGTGATGCTAACAATATAAGTATAAACAAACAATACAAATCATACTTAGCATATGATCATTAAAATAGTACAAATCATAAAAATATCATATTATCTAAAATTTAAAGGTTTTAAAAGGTGAACAAAAATTGAATAAGAAAATAAATATTCATGCACCACCACCTACAATAGTTACACAGAGAGGTGAATCTTAATAACTAGGTTTAAAGGGCCATCCAAATTCTTCTTGGTGGTTCCACAATATATGGGGGTTCTTATACATCACTAATAACCTTTACTAGTCACCCCCCTAGAAAATTATGGTAAAATGCATGGCTATTTATCATCTACTACTAGGAATTGGAAATCATTGTGGAAGTCATGATGGCAAATTTAATGTGTCTTCCTTATTTTCTTGATTTCCCTCCCCAATTTAAAGCTTCTATGCTAGTTGAATTTATACTTGGAATATTGTTGATAAGGGGCCAAAGATCTAGCGAAGGAAAGGCATGGGAGAGTCACTTAGTGAACCTATTACATAAGTTCACTGATATTAAAGAGTACCCCTAATTACAAAAGAAAAAAATCATATTTAAGGAAACCAATGACATTATTCAATGGGGAAAATGGGGCTATCAAGAGTTTAAATAGTTAAAGAGTCTTTTGTAGGTATTTTCATTCAATAAAATTTAGGAATTATATACTCAATTTGGACAAAAATTTGGAACCTTAATCTTTGGGGAAAATCTAAAGTTGTTGGATTACTAGGAGGGGGTGAATTAGTAATAGAGTTTTTAAACTTTAACCACAATATATAAGTGTTGTTTATCTTTATGATCAATTTACTATTATCATTCAACAAGTGAAGAAAAAATGAACCATGAACAATGAGCAATCATGCACATACATAGTACAATTCATTATTTTTATTTATGGAAAACCCAATGTGGGAGAAAACCACATAATTTTTCTTATATGTTCTAAGAATTACATTCATTGGAAGTACCCTCAACTTTTTTCCACTACAATTGGAAGGAGGCTCCAACCTCTTTATAATTTCAGTTGGCAACCCAAGTGGGAAGATCCAACTCTACTGGCTACAACCAAAAGGAGGCTATAACCCCACGTTTCTCCAAGCACAACCACCTTTCCTTGCCCCTTCCAACTACCCTTAAATATAAGTGTCAAAAGATGAAACCATTGCCACACTGCCCCTCGGGTGAGATATACCATCACAAACCCTGTACTAATCGACCAAATAACCTATACCAATATCTTGTAGTCAATCATGTACCATAAGTCAACCTGTACCAAAAAATACCAACATGTGTAAATAATTGTATATGTTGCAACTCACGTATATGTGTGTCATGCGTCATATTGTAAAATGTGTATATGTACACAACCCGCTTTTCTATATTGTAGCCTGCGTACATGTTAAGAAAGATAGGGTTTTCACATTTCTAAAACTCACACCCTTTGTTGCCTCTGTCACAACAACATGAAATTTGTCACTGAGTTGTATCTATAGTTGTGTTGTGTGCATACAACATCTTATATATCATTTAACCAATTGCATCTATCTCTCTAGTCATGTTCCATAAATGTGAATACAATCATAATAATGTGTAACAACCCTCACAACCAAAGAAAAGAAAAAGAAAAAAAAAAAAAAAAAAAAAAAAAAAAAAAAAAAAAAAAAAAAAAAAAAAAAAAAAAAAACCCTCAACTATGTGCCAAGAAATACAAGATATGCACAATAATTAACAAGATGTACCAATGATAAATATCATATACAAGACTGTATTTTTGTAGATATGACTATACAGTAAGTGGCCATACAACCAATAATATCTCTAGGGAAATCCTCAAACCCTCATAACCATATATCATGTATACAACAATATCCAACTACAAATAAGAAAATAACATACCTTTTGAACTCAGAGACGTATATGTTGTATCTCGTCATTGTAGACTCATGGTAACTTTATATTTCGTAATCAGAGAACCTGGTGCCTTCAACAACTCAAGCTTTCATGGATTTTTCCAACCCAGACGTTCTTTGTTATATTTCTTTCTCAAATCACAGACGACAATTCCTCTTTCCATCTAAATCCAAAGACACCTCAAAACTAGGGTTTTTCAGTATTTATGCAACTCCATTTTTTTTTTTTTGTCAACCCTTCTTGCTACTTCAAACTTTTGTAACTTCAAATGCATCAATGAGTACTAGCAATAAACCTTACACAATAATATATATTCAATATTATCAAGTGTCATTAAAATGAGAGGGCATTGTCTCTTATTTATACTCCAAGTAGCTACTCTAGGGGTTACCTTCTAACCAACTTAACATAACTTATTTCTTTTAGAATAACCTAATTTTGGCACTTTTCCACTTATGTCCATAATTTTATCCACAAATAATAACTTTCCCTTTCTAGTTGCAACTAATTTATTTTAAATTATTTTTCTTATTAATGCAACAATTTAACCCATGATTAACTCCTAGTTTCACCCACTTTGGATAGTCAAACTCTTCTAGGGTTTCTAGAATAATTTGACTTCTTGACCTTCTAAGAGCACTTCTAAACAATACATGAAGATTCTCCAACTTCACAAGGCCATAACTCTTCAACTGTGAGGAGTTATGTGATGATCCACATACCACCAAATGGAATGACATGTACTATCCATATAGAATAGTCTTATCTACAAATATATTGATCTTGTACTCTTTATAATTTCAAACAAACAAGAGTCCCTTAACCATACTATTGGGGATACCGAAATTTGTTAGTTGACTTGTTTCAAGGGTTGACGCCAATGAAAATCAACCCAATTAATCAATAATCTCCCCTTGGCATTGATGACAAATACTTGATGCAACGCGAAGTCATATCACCATGATACCCCCTGACCATCGCTTCCCCTAGAATCATTCCTTTGTTCTTGCTCCAAATATCTAACTCTCTTTCCATGTATATGAAGAATCTTATCCCTTTGACATCAATGTAAAGTTAACATCTCGCTAGGGTCGCCTCCTTAATCGAATCCTCTCGATGCCTCTAACTCTCCTATAATTGTCCTCTCAGATGGTGCTTCCTGTGTAAATCTAAGACATATAAGATAACCATTCAAAAGCTGCCTTCATTTGGAGTAGAAACTACTCCGAAATCTCATTTGAATATACTCAAAGGTTTCCCTTGGAAACGGTTTTGTAAAGGTATCTACAACATGTTGATATTTTGTTCCCACATAATCAACTCTCGATGTTCTTTTCTACAACATATTCCCATAGAAAATGATACTTGATTAGAATGTGCTTCGCCTTGGAGTGCATCACCGGATTCTTTGAGATACGTATGGCACTTGAATTATCATAAGATGGAATGGGCTCATCATGCTCAACCTGGATATTTGTCAAATTTTGTTTCATCCATATAACCTCGTACAACATACTGCTGCTGCAATATACTCGCTTTGGTTGTAGACAATGATACTGAGGATTGCTTCTTACTTAGCTACATACCAACACTCACCCAAGTAGAATGTCAGCTTCCACTTTCCCAATCTTCATCTATGTAGGAAATAAGGATAGATCCTTTCCTTTTGGATACCATAATAAATTAAACTTTTATCTACTCTTGATATATCTAAATATCATTTTTACTACTAGAACATGTGTGATTCCTTTGGTGTTGCTTTTTGAAATCATGCCAATTGGCCCTAACCGCTTTGCATTACATCTGGTATGAATGTAGTCACATAAACTAAGCTTCAAATCATTGACTCAGACTTCCTCTGGTCTGTAGACTTTAATCATCATCTTACTTAAATTTTCACCTGGTTTGCATAGTAGTATTGACTGGTTTGCAATCTTTCTATTCGAACCTCTTTAGCATTTCTCTAATATACTTGGTTTGAGAAATAAATATTCCTTGTTTTCTTTGATGTATCTAAAGTCTCAAAAATAAGTATAGTTATCCAAGTAATGATATTTGAAATTCATTATGCATATGTTTTGCTAATTTCTGGCTTAACCTGTTATTATTACTTCCAAAAATAATATCCTCCACATAAACTTCAATTAATAAAATACTATCTTGAGTTACTCTGATGCAGAGGTTAAGTTGTATTAGCCTTTCCAACCTTGTTAAATATCTATCAGTCCTGAGGCACTATGCTTTGGGGCTTGTTGAGACCATACAAGGTGATTTCTTCAACCTGCAACCATGATTTTCATTCTCCGACAACTAAAATCCTTCTAGTTGCTTCAATGTAGACTTCTTCTTCTAGTCTCAACTCAAAAAAAGTTGGTTTCCACGTCCATCTAATACACTTTAATATTCTTGAGAATGTATGCTAGACTAATCCTGGGACAGCTTCCATTCTGGGAATCGGAGAAAATGCCCTCTCAAAGTCAATACCTTCAACCCTGTGTATCCTTTTGTTATACCAATCTAGCTTTGTTCTCGTAACTTTCCCATATTCTATTCAATTTATTTCAAGACCCACTTTTTTCCGATGACATTCTTATTATTTGTCCTTGGAACCAATTCCCAAGAGTCATTCTTTTCTATTTGATCCAAATCTTCATCCATAGCCTTATTCCAAAACTCATCCTTGTTGGATTCTTCAAAGTCGCTAGGCTCAATCAAGATAAGAGTGCTTGTGGTGCAATTGTCTCCCGGGTGAACGAATTCTTTTCCGCTTAGTCTCAACTCCCTTGTGATCTTGTTCTCATTTATAATATGATCCGATGGATGATTCTTCTTGTCTATTTTCTAGGTGTCTTTGGAGGTACTTGAATACCTTGTTGTTCTTACTCTTTTGCTTCTAACCTTCTTCTTCATCTTCCCCTTCTCGCTACTTTTTCCTTTTCTTCTTCTTCGCGTGGAATTTGTTCCATTGACTCCTTTTCTTCCTTTATTTTTCATTCAATTGCCTCATCAACTGGCCACATTGATGCTTTCCACAAAATTTTTGAGCCTTAGATTGAAACATATGTATGCTTTCCTGTGGGTTGATTACCTAATAAGCATGTCTTTGTCCACAATTTGTGAATCAACTTTCCCATTCTACCATCTTCTCCTTTGATGTAGCATTTTCTTCCAAAAAACTCAAGTGTTTCACATTCAATCGGGTCTTCCTTTACATAAATCGTAGGGAGTTTTATCCCTATTGTTTCTGAGCATTAATTGCTGAATGTGAGAATGTTAGAACCCATGTTTCCAAAAGACATCCGGCCAATCTGAACTACTAACATAGTTCGATCCATTTCCTCTTTGTACTATCTTGTTTATCCTTTTGACAACTCCATTATGTTGAGATGTCCTAGAAACAAAGAATTCCCTTTTTATTCCATGCTTGTAGCGTAAATCCATAAATTCCTTTTGAAGTGAAATCTTCTCCATTTTCATATCTCAAACATTTGATTTTGAATCCATTTCATTTTCAACCATTTTGTATACCTTTCGAATTTCTTGAATGCTTCTGAATTATTCCCGAGAAAACAAATTGCAATCATCCTTGTATTACAATCATCAACCAATAACATAAAGTATTTCACCTTTTAAACCCTTTGTCTTAGTTGGTCCAACTAGATAAGTACGCAATAAATTTAATGGTCTTACTAGGAGAGTATTCATTGGATTTGAACTTGGTCTTTGTTTTTCTTCCTTTTGTTTCCATTAAATGCTCGTAGATAAAAGTGTTGGTTGGCTTCAGATCTCTGAATCGACCGCTTTCCTTTTACGACTTTGAAAAGTACATATCAAAGCTTGTGACCTATCTTTCCGTACATAGCCAAATTCATATTCCTTTCCTATAATGACATTTTTCATTTCCACCTTCACTTGGTCACATATATGTTTCTTTGAAGTTCTTACACAGCTATTGCAACCAATATGTCTTAACCTTTTTTTCTTATTTCAAGACTTCTGTGAATCAAACACTAGTTTGTGACCTGGTCACAAATTTGACTTACACTTAGAAGATGATGTTTCATATTCCTCCACTAGCGTAACATTTTATGCATTGGTATCCTTGTTTCAAATTCTACTATGCCTCTTCCAATGATTCTAGCCGAGTCAAGCCGCTTCCAAAGGACACTGGATCCATCTCTTCTTCCTCCTCTCTCAAGGTTAGAAACTTGTCCTCATCACATGTCATGTTCTTGAGCATCCATTATCAACATACCAAACACGCTTCTTGTGTTTAACTTGTAGATAAAGTGTCTATTCTTCATTGTTATAATGATTCTTCTTTCTTATACATGTCATTCTCTATTGATAATTTCTTGTTTGTGACCGTTGTTATTATGTTGTCATTCTCTATGAGGGAATTTCTTTAATATTTGTCCATGTGTCCAAAGGTTTCAATTTGTAGACCACTTCAATGCTCAAGGAATCAAACATGTTGTAGATTCTTCTCCAGGTTTCATTAGGCATTATTGGATAACCATTTTTTGCATGACTTTCATAGTTGTTTTGTTTCTTCTCTATTTTTGCAATTTCATGTACTTTATGTCCAAAATTGTTACATGAATAATATAAACCAAAGATGATAGTTTGATACCGGGAGTTGAATATCTCTTAAAGGAGTTACCTTTAAGGAATCCTTCTTCTCTTATTGAGGCCCTCTTGTTTCCTCTAACGTCGCTGATTCTGAAATCTGATTTTTCTTGGTGGAGGAGTGTCCCCATGATATTCCTTGTAAAACTTATTATCTCCTCTAACTGTCTCTGCATAAATTATTGGATGTGTTTCTTGATATTTTGTTTTGATCTTGATGCCCTTTCTGCTTTGATCAGGATTCAAGTCCGGACTTGTCATTATTTGGTCTCTAGCTATTAATAATTTTATCCAAAACTTTAGAGTTATTCTGCATGTTTTCCTGTTGAATATATTTTCTCAATGTGAAAATATCCGCCCAAATTTCCAATGATCTTGTTCTTTCTTGTAACCGTTATTTTAGTGCTTCTTCAATTCTTTTGTCTTCTTCAACTTGAACTTTTAATTTAGTGATCATCTTCTCTAATTCTTCGGAGTTGGAATTTTGAGTTTCCTCTTTTATTTTAGTTCACCAGAATACCTCTATTTTTCTTTTCTTTATAACTTCTATAACACTAAAAAATTCTTCTCTATAGTCAAATTGCAAGATACCAGATATAATAAATGCACGTAGTCAAAATGCTAGAAATGGAAGAATACCTAATATAACCAACATAATTCCAATAATAACACAAAATGATATAAGAACAAACAACATAATAACACTTTGATTCTAAAGCAATGTTCATGGCTCCTCTTCGAGGGGCCAACCTCCAATCAAGAAACGCTTCATACAATAATCTCCAAGCTAGGGTTTCTTTCATACCAATTCTTATTTATACTAAATATGTCTATCAAGAGAAGCATCTAGAGGAAGATCCTTCTAAAATCTAAAGATTCTATTAGTCTTCTTACATACCGCTTCTTTATTCTGTTTTATTGAAGTGCCTTATTAATATTGACCTTTATTACATCTCAATATATTGATCTACCTATGTGCTGTTAGGACCCTAACATGTTCGGCCCCTTAAAAGAACCTTCCTTGTCCTAGAGGCTTGAGATGTGGAAATTGTTGCAGAATGGTAGCCGGTTCCTAAGTGGAATCCGGCCGAGTCGTATTTCCACCGACTAACACTTCCTTGATGGTTCTCGACGCAGGCGACGTTTCTCACGCCGGGTCCAAAATCCATTCGGTTAGCCAAATGGATCCTTTTCAACTCTCGAAGGGTACCGGTTTGAATTTGGAAACTAGTTCCAATCACCTCTTTAAGCATGAAACATGAAAAACGTGTGGATGTAGCTTCGAATCGACTGGCGAGCTAACTGATATGTGAATTTTCCCACATGCTTGAGAATTGTATGACCATAAAATTTGGGTGCTGATTCTCGACAATGTTCTACTTTGGAGGGAAGTTTTCTTGTATGGCTGTACCGGCAGTAAACACCCTCGGATCCTTCCTCGGCAAATTGATGTTCGAGTGACCTTGATCTGCTTGCTGCTTCATTTGTTCATGGCCCAGAACAGAATGACCAAGTTATCTTTAAGGTAAGAAGAATATCCTCTTGAACTGTGGAGTGTTTGGTCAACTCGTCATCTTCGGGAGAGGTAACTACTAAGTATGAGAGAACTGAAGGTGGCTTCTATCCATATACCGCCTCAAAAGAAGTCATGAATAGATGGTAGGAAGGGTTGTACCACCATTCGGATAGGGTTAAACATTGAGCCCATCGATGTTGTTTTTCAGAGGCAAAACACCTCAGATATGTTTCAAACACTTCATACTTCAACTTTCGCTTGACCATCAAATTGGGATGATAATGGCCGATGCAATTGGGTGCCCTCAGAGTTTAAATAATTCTTGCCAAAATTTACTTGTGAAATTTGGGTCGCGATCAGAAACAATAGAGGTGGCATTCCATGGAGCTTGAAGACTTGATCCATGAAAATTTGACGATAAATGAGAATACTTTGAAAGGTGATCCACAACCACCATTATGAATGATTTATTCCCGATTTGGGTAAGCCGGTAATAAAGTCCATAGAGATATCCTTCCAACAGCGTGGAATCGTATAGCCAGGAAGTGTTCGAGATTTGATCGTTCTCCTGTTAGGTTGACACCACATTCAATCCACAAAATTATGGATGTCCCGCTTCATACTATCCCCGTAAAGAACGCTTGACCCCGCCATATGTTTTGGTGAACCCTAAGTGCCTCACTGTAAGTGTAGCATGAAGCTTAGAAAGTACCGCGGATTTGCTTTGATTGTTTATTTAAATACAAACAACCTTTGTATCTAAGCTCATCCCGGAGCTAAGAGTTCTCGGGAGCTCTGAGCATTGGTCTCGCAATTGCTGATCAGATGTGAACTTTGGATCTTTGTCTTTCTTGGTCCACAACTTCCTGGAGCCAATCGGTACAATGAAGGATAGTGAAAATAGGATCCTTCTTCTTCATATTTTCGACGCTGCATTCATTACCACATTTGTTCTTTCCTTCTTGTAAATGATCCTTTAATCATATCCAAAGAGCTTAATACCCATTTTTGTTGCTGTTCGAGGAGGAAATGCGTTGTTCCGTAAAGTACTTGAGGCTTTGATGGTCTGGCCTAATTTGGAAGCTGTTCCCAAGAGATATGGGTTCTACAGATCAATGACATGTAGAATAGCCATATTTTTCTATAAATGGTTTTCCCAGACCTTTCTACAATTCTCCTCACGGGTGAATAAAGGTCAACCCTTCTTGTAGATAAGGACATTGCCGGATTCCTTTCCTTGATGTGTTGCATTCCAACACAAAGGTCTTGTGAAATCGGGAAGGGCAAGAAATGGAGTGGAAAGTATCATGGTCGCCATTTTCAATGTTTGAAAAGCTTGAGTAGCTGATTGAGTCCAAGTGAAAGAGTTCTTTTAGGAGAGTAGTGAGAGGTGCTGACAATCTTTCCTCGTAGAAGTTCTAACAAACTCTGCTTTATAATAAGCCTTTAAATCCACGCAGCTTTTGAGAGTCTTTGCGCGGGCCTCAGACATATAGCTTCACCTTTTTGGATCCACCCCGACGCCATCCTTGCCAACCATATGACCCAAGCATTCTGATTTTCAGGCACCAAAATCACATTTACATCGGCACAGAAAAGTTGGTGCCGTAGAGAGTAGATGGAGAACTTGATCCACATGAGAGTAAGAGGACCGTCTGTGTTTTTATATAGATGAGATATCACTAAAGAAAACTAAGACAAAATGATGGAGAAAGGTACCTAACATTACGATTCATGAGGCTTTGGAAGGTGGAGGGGGCATTACACGCTTCAAAGGGCATGACTAAAACTCATAGTGGCCCTCATGAGCGTAAAGGCCGTCTTTGGGAATAAGTTCCGGGCCATACATATCTAGTGATAGCTCGAGCTTAAGATCAAGTTTAGTAAAGAATTCAATACCTAATTCATCCGTGAGGTCATCAATGACAGAATGAGAAATTTGTCTTTAATGGTCGGTTTGTTGAGGGCACTAAGCCGACACATTCTCCAAGAACCTTCTTTCTTTAGGACCATGACTACAAGAGAAGAGTAAGGGCTTGTACTAGGGCGCATAACGCTTGCATGAGTCTCGACCATTTTCTCAATTTCATTTTTGTGAAAAGGGGTGGTGATATGGACTGGATATTGGGAGGAAGTATTTCCACAAGGGGAATGGAATGATCATGAACACCTAGAAGGAGGGGGTCCTTTGGGAGTGGAAAATACCATTTGATGTTTAGAAAGGAGGGCTTGGAGGGTCTGTGGCAATCAAAAGTCTCTATTGCTTCTAGGATGGCATGGAGTTGGGCAATGACACCAAAATGATTCATTTTTGAGCATCTTTTCGATGCGATGGGAACTAATGACCTCAGTGAACCAATAGTGATGCCTTGGAATTTATATTGGTGGCCTTCTTGGTCGAATTGCATGGTTAATGCCTTAAACTCATGAGAATGGGACCCAAAGTTTTTAGCCAATCTGCACCCAACATACTGTTTACAACCACCCATGTCGATAGCAAACATATGGGATTTGTGTAGTCACCGATTTGGAGACACATTTTCACAACACCTCCACATTTTATGGAACCACCATTGGAAATCATGATTTGGAAATTGTTGACAACATGGATGTAGCACGGGGTTTCTTGGGCAATGCGGCGATGAATAGAATTATGGTAAAGCCTACTATCAACTGCACGATGACCTTCCTCGATGCTTCTTGATGTAACCGATTAACTTGAGGATTTGGGGAGCAAAGAAGCCAAAGAGAGAGCATTGAGGAAAGGATGGGTTCTACTTCTGAGTGGTCCGGGAGGGAGGGGTTATGTTAGTACTCTGTGTGACTCGCATTAATAAGGAGTTTCAACATCCTCTTCGAAAATATCCTCGAGATGGCCATGAAAAGATTTTATTCCTTACACTTGTAGCCCCGGAAATATTTGTCATCACAATTATAACAAAGGCCTTTGAGTTGGTGTTCACCCATTTCCAACCCCGGGTCAATTTTGGATCTTTAATGGGGCTGAGGGAGTAGTGGAATTTACTGTTTAGGGGGAGGGATGAAGGAAGGCTTACGATTTTGAGAGGATACAACCTATTTTGCTTCTTTAGCTCTTCTAGTAGCCTCCACCCGACTTGAGTGGTCGAGCCATGAGGACATGGGCCCAAATCTCCTCCTCGAGGCCACCGGGATAAAACACTCTTGAAAGAAAGTATCACCATGCCCTCTATTCAAAAATCCGTGCACCTTCAAAGGTAGCTATGAAGTCTTCATTGTTCCAAATTGTTTCAACTTTGTCAAATGGACTAAATGGTTGGTGTCCATGTCAAAGCATTCAAAGCTCCATCACAAATTGGGTCCAAGCAATATACCCTTGATAGGAATTTTTTCTCCATTGCCACCATTACAACATTCTTGATCTAGATGGAGAACACCATAACGGGAAAGTTTGTGGGCCAAGCTCACTTGCGGATGTCGTGATAAAGAGAAATAATGTTCCATTTGGGTTACCCAACTAGAGGGGTCCGAGCCATCAAATTTGGTCACAACATCCACCAAGGAAGGTAGGTCACGTTGAAAGCGATGGGGCTGAAAGGTATGGGAATGGAAGGAATGTTCACCTTCAATCTTTAGAGGTGCATTAGAGAAAGGGTCATCAGAGGGATTCTCTGCCTTTGTTGTAGAGTGATGCAAAGATAGATTCGTTTGGGTGGTCAGTTCTGTTTGACTTCCTCCATTGAGACTACATGGTTGTATTTATGGTTGTATTGATGGGATGAATCTATGGAGGCAACAATAGCACTGAGTTGTTTCACTTCTTGGGTCTCGAGGAAACCAAATTGTAAGGTGTTGAAGTGAGTTTCTATATCTTGTCATGTATGGGCCATGAGGATGGGTGAACTGAAAGGGGTGCAGCGGGGTCAGAAATTTTGGCTCTAAAAATGTTATGTATGAATGTGATAAGGAAAAAGAGATGAATCCAATGGAATAGGTCTAAATAATGGTGAAAAATTTTTCCATATTTTTTTTTTTGGAGATTTAGAGAGTTATACCCTGCCCTGGGCAATACCGCAGCTGGAAGAAACTCCCCAAATGCTTAACTAGAAAGAAATGTGTATTTACTTGGCAACTCGAATAGTTGCCGGGCAATAGATCTCGCTTGTTTTAATTTGTTTATTTTTCTGCCCTCAAGGGTTCTATAGACAAGGGTTTGTCTGCTATAGCTCTTGATATATGTGCAGGGTCAAACAATAATACCGCCCAATCAAGGCACTAATTAAGGAGGATAGATCAATTCTTAGTCAGACTACTCCGACCATACCTAGGTACTAGAGAGTATCTTCCTAGTGTTGTTCTTGACAATTATAGTAGTCCCGCGACTCCATAGGTTTATCTTAAAGAGATTCCAAGAAATCTAGGTCGATTCGCATAATGTGTCAGTCTGGATGCGCTTTTACCACTGAAGGGGTACCAACAGGGTTACAAGGGTGGCCAATAGATGCTTAAGAACCACTTCCCCTGTATTTCCTCAAGGCAGTATGAATCCTTTCCAACCATGGGTTTATGAATGACAGATCTATGGTTTAAAGACTGGGAATATGTTCTACCCTAAAAACAATCTCATCATGCAAGGAAAGTGCTCGACAACAATTTGCAAGATACTAGATATAATAAATATGTAGAAATGTAAATAAATGCTAGAAATGGCGTATAACAATAATATAACCAAGATAATCTCCATTTCAATAAGATAGAAATGATATAAGAACAACAACATAAATAGCACTTTGATTCGTAGAAGTAATGTTCACGTCCCTCTTCGAGGCAATCTCCAATGAGCAACGCCCAAGCATAATAATATCCGTAAGCTGTGGTTTTCATACACTGACCCTTTATTTATACTTCAACATGTCTATCAAGAGAAGATCTAGAGGGAAGATCCTCTCTAGAAGTGAAATCTTCATTAGGGTCTTCTTACATCCCGCCTCTTATTCTATTTTATTGAAAGGCCTTATTAATATTGACCTTATTACATCCTAATACATTGACCTACCCATGTGCATGTTAGGACCCTAACACAAATTCTTCCTCTTCCATTTATTCTTAGGTGCCTTATTCATCAAAAAATTTTCATTTCCATGTATATAATTCTTTCTGTCTCACTTTCATTGTCTTCATCTTCATCCGATGAGAGGTGTTTCCTCTTTGTGCAAAAAAAATTTCTTTTTCTTCTCTGCATTCAGACATTTGTTTTCTAGTCGAATCATCT
Source organism: Picea sitchensis (assembly GCA_010110895.2). NCBI lineage: Eukaryota > Viridiplantae > Streptophyta > Pinopsida > Pinales > Pinaceae > Picea > Picea sitchensis. The sequence goes on along the minus strand of SNQJ01S0139234.1, from coordinate 15,582 downwards.
TCTTTTCATTTATTTTCTTTTTCTTATGGGCAAATTCTATATTAAAATGACCAATACCATCAATTAAAAAAAATCAATGGACCCTACTCTCCAGATGATGTCGGCCTCTTTTCATCCTTTCTTTTGACAAGTCAGACTACTTCTTCATCGCCTTATGATATGTCACTACTAACGCTTCCACTTTACCTTTTTCTTTTCCCTTTCTTTGAATTCTGATGCTTGAATTTCGCTCTTTTGTGATCAGATTCTATTGTTTGGGCAGTTCTCATTTCATAGGCTGTGAATATTCCATGTAGCTCATCCATGCTTATCGAATCCATATATGTTCTTTCTTCTAGTGTTGATATCTTAGGATCAAATCTCATTGGAAGAGATCTTAGCACTTTTTGAACAATTATAGATTCATTAAATTCTTCTCCCAATCCTCTGATTGCATTCATTGTTTCATCAAATCGTAAAAAGTAGGTTGCAATATTTCCATCTTCATTCATCTTCAGCTGTTCAAATTGAGCTATGTAAGTTTGAAGATTTGCTTCCTTGACTTTTGTGTCTTCTTCATAAACATTATGAAGTTCATCCCAAATCTCCTTTGTTGAGTTGCAATGCATAACTTTGACATATACTGAATCAACCAGACCATTCATAAGTGCATTTTTGGCTTTTGAATTATTTAGACTGAGTTTCTTTCCATTTTCATTGGTTGGAGGAACGACAGGTTCTTTATATCCATGTACAACTGATTTCCAAACCTCAAATCCATGTTCATGTACATGTGTTTTCATCCTTATGCTCCAAAAGGCATAGTTCTTTTTATCAAACTGTGGTATTCCATTTTTATACATATTGTTGCTCTCCATGATCTACCTTCCAGTGGTTAAACTGATTTCTCAAGGAACTTGCTCGGATACCAATTGTTGGATTACTGAGGGGGGGTGAATCAATAATAAAGCTTTTTAATCCTTTTTAACCGCAATATATAAGTGTTGTTTATCTTTATGATCAATTTACCATTATCATTCAACAAGTGTTGAATAAATGAACCATGAACAATGAGCAATCATACACATACACAGTAAACAAATATTTTTACGTGGAAACCAAACGCGGGAGAAAACCACATAATTTGTTTTCTTATATGTATTTAAGAATTACATTCATTGGAAGCACCAAATTCCTTTGTTCTCTAGGTGCAACTGGAAGGAGGCTCCAACCCCCTATATTTTTGGGATACAACCTAAGGGAAGCTCCAACTCCTCAATTCTCTGGCTACAACTAGAAGGAGGATACAACCCCCTATGTTCTCCAGCTACAATTGGAAATTAGTTACAACCACCTATCCTTGCCCCGTCCAACCACCCTTAAATATAAGTGTCAAATGATGAAACCACTACCGCACTGTCCATGCAAGATATACCACTGTAAACATGTACCAATCTGTGCCAACAACCTGTACCCAACCTATACCAATAACTTGTAGTCAATCCTATACCATAAGTTAGCCTTCACCAACAAATACCAACAGGTATGCGACCTGTATATGTTACAACCCATGTATGTATGTGCCCTGTCTATACTACAACCTGCGTATGTACGCGGCCTGTCTGTAGTGCATCCTGCGTACACATTCAGAAAGATAGGGTTTTGACCTTTTCTAAAACTCATACACTTTGCTGTCTCTATCAAATTAACCTACAACATGTCACTATGTCCAATCTGTAGCTGTGCCCTATGCATACACCATCATACATATCCCTTAACCAAGTGTATCTATATCTCTCTAGTCATGTGCCATACATGTGTGTACAATCATGATCAAGTGTAATAACCCTCACTTGGACTAGACATCAAACCATCACTGATATGCAGCCTCAAACTTCACAACCAAAATCCCTCAATCATGTGCCAAGAAATACAAGATATGCCACAATACTAACAAGATGTACCAATGATAAATATAAGATATACCAACATTGTATTTCTGTAGATCTGAATTATACAATAAGTTCCATACATCCAATAGCCTCTCTAGGGAAAATCCTCAAACCCCCATAGCCATATCTCATATAGACAACAATATCCAACTACTCATAAAAATAAGACATACCTTTTGAACCTGTAGATAGATTTGTTGTACTTGATTACTGTAGACCTTCCTGGGAACTTGCTTTCTGACTCTGAGAACCTGACACCCTCAACAACTCAATATTTCATGGGTTTTCCAACTATATGTGCCCTATTATACTTCCATCTCGCGTACACACGTGACCTCTTCCATTGCAACCCGCGTACACCTCAAAAACTAGAGTTTTTTCAATATTTCTACCACTCTGAAATTTTCATCGTCAACCCTTCTTGCTACCTCAGACTTGCGTAACTTCAAATGTATCAATGAGTATCTGCAATAAAACTTACACAATAATAGATATCCAATGTACTCAATATGTGCTAATAGGAGACCCTTTCTCTCTTATTTATACTCTCCAAGTAGCTTCCTCTAGGGGTTACCTTCTAACCAACTTAACCCAACTTCCTTCTTTTAGGACTAACTCACTTCTAACC
>SNQJ01S0139234.1:0-13013 GCA_010110895.2 Picea sitchensis | reverse complement strand
TAATAGATATCCAATGTACTCAATATGTGCTAATAGGAGACCCTTTCTCTCTTATTTATACTCTCCAAGTAGCTTCCTCTAGGGGTTACCTTCTAACCAACTTAACCCAACTTCCTTCTTTTAGGACTAACTCACTTCTAACCGCTTGTCCACTTATAACCACTTTATCCACAAATAGTAACCTCTCCACTTCTAGTTGCAACTACTTTATTTTTTAATTATTCTCTTATTGCAACAACTTAACCCATGATTAATTTTCACCCACTTTGACTAGTCAACTTCTTGTAGGGTTTCTAGAACAATTTGACTTCTTTGACCTTCTAGGGGCTTCTAGATAACTCATGAAGGTTCTCCAACTTCACAAGGCCATAACTCTCTAACCGTGAAGAGTTATGTGACATTCCACATATCACCATAAATGATGTGACATGTACTATCCATTTAGAATAGTATTACCTGCAAATATACTGATCTTCATACCTTTATACCTCAAACAAATAAGAGTCCCTTAACCATACTATCGGGGCTACCGGAATTTGCTACCAGACTTTCTTCAAGGGTTGACATTAATGACAACCAACCCAATTAATCAACAAAAGTTTCTTATGGATGCTACCTTGGATAGGGAACTCAAGACTTGCGTTTTGTTTTTATAAATGATGTTTCATAGGCCCATATTAATGTGTGATGTGCTCAAAATATTGAATCTCTCAATCCTCTCTTTGTAAACTATTTGTTTTCTCACACATTATGAGTATTTTGAAAAAAAATTGTTCTTAAAACCTTAATATAGCATCTCTTTGCCACAATCATTGCGATTAAGCTTAGGTCCATGAATATCTTTGTTTGTACCCCTTCCATAAACTTAATTTTGATGGCGTAGCATGAAATATAGAGGAGATGAAGGAAAATTCCATGAAAGTGAAAACATTGGAAAGGAGTAATTGCATGTTGATAATTGTGAACTTTTATCAAAAGCCTTCCTAGAGGGTTACAAACATGGAAGTGAGGTTGATGAGGTGAATAACAACAATGATGACAGATCAATGATAAAAATAATGGTGATGATAACAATATAAGTATAGAGCATATTATGAATAGAGGGTAAATAAACAAACAAAGGATAAATAACTATTTAAAACTAAGGATAAATAAACAAACCATATGAATCATACTCATCTTGTGGCCATAAAAATAGTATAAATCATAAAAATATCATATTGTCTAAAAATTAAAGGTCCTAAAGGGGGAACAAAAATTGAACAAGAAGTTAAATATTTAGTCACCAAGAGCTACCATAGTTATAGGGAGAGTTGAATCTTAATAATTGGGTTTAAAGGGGCATCGAAATTATTCTTGGTGGTTGCACAATATATGGGGGTTCTCATACATCACTAATAAACTTTTGTGGTTACCCCACTTATAAATTTCTAGTAAAATACATGTTATTTATCATGCACTACTAGAAATTGGAAATCATCGTGGAATTCATGATGGTATATTTAATGTGTCTTCCTTATTTTCTTGATTTCCCTCTCCAATTTAAATCTTGTGTGCTAGTTGATATCTACCTAACATATTGTTGATAAGGGGTCAAAGATCTAGTGAAAGAAAGACAGTGGGGATTCACTCAGTGAACATATTACATAGGTTCGTTTGATATTAAAAAAAAAACTAATTTCACTAGATATTAAAAACTTATTCCTAAAATCCTTTTGTTTTAAAAGGAACAATTAATTATTTTTACAAAAATGGGCTCATAGCTGACTGAGTCCATTTCTACTATCCTACTATCAAATGAGATATAAATATGGTTATACATTCGACCAGTCCAACTGCCATAAACTTTAATAAATTGTACCAATAACAAGACACATTTGAATTACATTCAAGATGTTGATTCATTTGTAGGTTCTTCTTGGAGTTCAACTTGGCTTGGTGCATTGTCTTCTATTTCCATTGGTTCCACTTCCTATCCTGCATGTTCCTCTCTATAGTTTCCAACTTGCGAAAATCCTGTAATTTGATTGTTAGAGCCTGATTTAGATTGTTTATCGGTATTTCTATTGCTCGAAGTTGATTGCATTCTTTTTCCAAGGAGTCCATACGATGAACAAGGATTGATACCATCCTCTCAAGCTTATTTATTCATTGTCTCTCTTCCTCTCTAGCTATGGATTGATTGCACTCCTATTCTAGGGATTTTATTCATTGAAGAAGCATGGATACTATGTCTTCAAGGGAAATGGTCCACTAGATCTCCTTCTCTAATGAATCAGTTCGATGAAAAAGGGAATTTATCATTTGATCCACATTATTGAACTTGGTTGCAAAATCCCTAATTTTCACTCTAGATCCCTCAAAAATGTCTTCATGTCTTTGCAGAATTCGTTTGATTTCACTCCATGATGGATCCATGGTGTGATGGCCTATGTTTCCCCAACTCCACAGATTTTCAAAATGGATATCCCGATTTCCAAATTTCTGAGAAGGATGAACTAGGTTCCACTCCTTACCAAATTTTCTTCTAACTATATCGTGGATTATGTTTCTGATCAGATAATATTTAATATTGAAAATTGGAGAATTGTGCTAGAAAATGATACCTTGTAGACTATCAGAAAAAGGATGGACTCCCAAGAACACGATCCTGCAGGTGTTGCATGTGTGTTATATTATTTGCATGACTAGACCAAGTGCTTGCGTTGTGCCAGGTGCATGGTATATTATCTGTACACTAGGACTAAGTGCTTCATAAAGCAGCCGTGCATGGGAGGGAGGGGTCTTCAGGGATGCTAGCTCCTTATTGGGGGGCATATGCGGTTCGAGGGAAACTCCCATGAATTTTTTTGTTTTGTTTTTTGCATCCGTTTTTAGTGGTTTTTCAACACATGGTTTTCACTGATTGTTTTCTAATTCTGGTTAAGGAATTAGGGTTGTTGACTAATCTGTTTCAATGGATTAGGGGTTTTGGATGTCGCGGGATCCTATATATGTATTATATTATAAATAATGAAGATATGATGAATAGAAGATTATAGGTGTGGCTCTAAACAGGTTGTTGGTTTTCCCAGTTTGGGTTTATATGGTAAAAATATATGTGTAATGTGTGTGTGTGTGTGTGTCATTGTATACTTTATGTTTTGATTAAGAATAGGTTTGTAGTAGTTAATTGTACAAGATTGAAATATACATTTGATATCAGAGTTGTTATTGGCTTTAGGGGGGATGCCTTTGTGGCTAAGGGTTTGACTTGGGTTTGTGATAATCCTTGTTACAGTGGGAGATCTATGGTATTGATTCTTTAGGTGAAAAGAAATGAAGAGCAGTTCAAAAATAGAGATCGAGAAATTTAATGGGAAAAGTTTTGAGCTATGGAAGCTCAAGTTGGAAGATCTGATGGTGGAAAAATATCAGTGGATCATTGTGGATCCAAGTATTCAACCTACAAAAACATTAACATAATACTAGAAAAATTTGGATCGGAAGGCGAAGAGCACATTCTGGTTGTGTCTCTCATATTCAGTATTACTGAATGTGTCAGGGGAACCTACGACCAAGGATTTATGGAATAAGTTGGGGACTTTGTATTAGTCTAAGTCCCTGGTAAACAAATGGTTCCTATGGAAGAAGTTGTATAACCCGAGGATGAAAGATGGATACTTGGTGATAGGCCATCTGGATTCCTTCAATACAATGGTAAGTCAGTTATTATTTTTTGATATTAAGATTTCTGATGAAGATAAGTGTATTATTTTCTTTTTCTTTTACCAGACTTGTGGGATAGTCTGGTTGTGGCCATAGATAGTATTACAACTACTTTAAGTTTCATTGATGTGGTCTCATCCTTGTTGTCAGAGGAGTTGAGGTGGAAGAACATGGAAGGACAGAGCACATATGTATTATTTACAAGAGAATTCTCCTAGGAAAGAAATAGATCTAAGTCCTCAAGTGAGAGATACAAATCTAAGAGAATATCTAAATCTCCTAGAAAGTTTGTAAAGGTATGCTAGAGATGTGGAAAAGAAGGGCACTCCAAGAAGCAATGTAGATCCAAAAGTGTTGAAAGAGGGAAGGGATATGAAGATGCTCCTTCTACAGAAGAAAAAAGCTCCGGGAAAGAAGGAGGGGATGTGTAATTGGATTCTTCAAGCACACATGAATATCACGAGGTATAACTGGTTGAATCAGGTGCATCCTTTCATATGACTCTTCATAGGGAGTGGTTTTGCTAATATGAAAGGTATCATGGAGGTGTTGTTTTCCTAGCTGATGAATCAACAAAAAAAACACAGGATGAGGAAAATTCAAGTTGAAGCTCATGTATGGAAGGATTAGAACACTTCATGGTGTTCTACACATCCTAGGATTGGCCAAAAATTTGATTTCTATAGGTTAAATGGACATTGTAGGGGTAAAAAAAGTGTTTGAAAAATAAACTTGCAGGATGGTTCGAGGGGAAATGGTGTTTTTGAAAGGAGTTCGAATTGGAACTATGTATAAGCTACAAGGAATCACTATTAGTGATGGGTGCAATAGTTCTAGTGATCTTGAGATTGAAGCTAAATAAGAAAAAAACTCCTACATTCTCTAGAGAAAAAACTATGTTGTGGCATCAAATACTGGGGCATATTAGAGAGAAGGGACTTCGACTACTACACTGTAAAGGTATGGTGGAAGGGATGTCTAACTACTCTCTAGATTTTTATTTCTATGAACATTCCATATATGGGAAGCAAAATTGGGTAAGATTCCCCTCTAGTGCATCAAGGGAAAAGGGAATTTTGCATTTGGTGCTTAGTGATGTGTTTGGACCTATGTCAGTTTCATCATTGCGAAAATCTATTTACTATGTATCATTTATAGATGAATTATCAAGGAATACATGAATATATTTCCTCATGAATAAATATGAAGTCTTTGATAGGTTTAAAGAGTTTAAGGATCTTATGGAGAAACAATTAGAGAAAATAATTAAGGTGTTGAGGACAGATAATGGTGGAGAGTTCCGTGGAAATGAATTCAAAGAATTATGTAAGAAGTGTAGTATAGAAAGGCAGAAGAATACTCCATATACACCTCATCAAAATGGAGTTGTAGAAATGATGAAGAGGATGTTGATGAAAATAGCAAGGTGCATTCTCTATGGTGTCAAGTTAGGACAAGAATTCTGGGTAGAGGCAGTGGGTACTGCATGTTACCTGGTCAATCGATCACCCTCATGAGCATTGGATGACAAGACTCCACATGAGGTATGGACTGGTAAGAAACCATCTCTCACACATCTTAGAGTATTTGGATGTGATGCCAATGTTCTTGTTCCAAAGGAAAACAAGAGTAAGCTAGATAAAAGGATAAAAAGTTTATATTTATTGGGTATAAATATGGTCTAAAAGGTTATAAGATTTGGAAACCAGAAAAAATAATGTAGTGTATGGCCAAGATGTGGTATTTAGAGAAATCAAAGATTTTTTCAAATAGGAAGTCCCACCAAGGAAGGAAGAACCAGAGAAAATAGAGTTGTATTTGAAGGATGATGAATAAGATTCTACAGAAGAACAAGAATCAGAATCAAAATATTCTCATACTCAAGTATTGAGGAGATCAGTTTGGGAAAGAAGGAAATCAGAAAGGTATAATCCACTTGATTTCCATTCAAATTTTTCTTTGTCTATTACAGATGATGATATTAGAACTATTATAGAGGCAGTGGATTCGAAGGATGGAAAAATTTGGAAAAAGGCCATGGTAGAAGAAATGGTAGCCTTGGAAAAGAATGAGGCTTGGGATCTAGTGGAGTTGCCAACTCGAATAAATCCCATTGGAATAAAATGGGTTTTTAAGAAGAAGTTGAATGCATAAGGTAAAGTGGAGAAACACAAAGGTCAGTTAGTAGAAAACAGTTATTCCTAGGTAAAGGGAATTGACTTTGGTGAGATTTTTTCTCTTGTTTCCAAGTTAACTTCTATTAGATTTGTTTTATTTGTTGATGTTGCTTTTGATTTTGAAGTAGAATAGATGGAATATGGATGTGAAGACATCATTCCTACATGGGGATATGGAAGAAGAAATCAACATGAAGAAGCCAAAAGGATTTGTTGTGAAGGGAAAGAAAGAGTTGGTATGCAAGATGAAAAAAGTCCCTATATGGTTTAAAGAAATCACCAAGGATGTGGTATTAAAAATTTGATACTTGTATGTTGGGACTTTCCTTCACAAGGAGAAAAGCGGATCACTTTGTGTATTTCAAATTAATAAATGATCATCTTATTTATTTGGTCTTTCATGTGGATGATATGTTGCTGATAGGAAACGACAAGGAGATTATTCAAGATGTGAAAACTCAGTTGTCCTATAAATTTGACATGAAGGATCTTGGTGCTACAAATTTCATTTTGGGCATTGAAATTAAAAGAGATCAACCAAACATAAAAATCTAGTTAAATCAGAGGAAATATGTCGAGACAATATTGCATAGGTTTAATATGCAAGAATGAAAATTGGTCAGGGTTCTTATTCCTATAGATGCAAAGTTATTTGTGGATCAGTGTCCCAAGACACACAAAGAGGAAGAGAACATGTCCTATATTCCATATGCTAGTGTGGTTGGAAGTTTGATGTATGCAATGGTCTGTACTAGACTGGACATTGCACACGCAATGTGATTTTTGAGCTAGTATATTTCAAAACTACAGAATGAGCACTGGACAACAATAAAGAGGGTTTTTAGGTATTTGTGTGGAACTAATAGTTATGGATTTTTCTACCAAGGAAGACCAACATTGGACATAGTGTTGGAAATACATGGATTTTTTGATGCAAACTGGGCTAGAGATCTTGATCGCAAAAGATATACAAGTGGGTATGTGTTTAACATGTTTGGAGGAGTAATCAGTTGGATGAGAAAAACATGGTCTGTAGTGGCACTCTCAACTACAGACTTCATATGAATACATGGAAGCCACTCATGCAAGCAAGGAAGCCATATGGTTACATAGATTTTGTTCAAGTATTGGGTTGGTACAACAATCTATAAGGATATATTGTGATATTTAGAGTGCAATATTCGTTGCAAAGAACCTGCCTTATCATTTAAAGGCAAATCATATTGATGTTCAATATCACTTTGTGAGAGACATGGTTGAAGAAAAGAAGATGTTGTTGATGAAGGTGGACACTTTGAAGAATATTATAGATTCATTAAAAAAATATATGAGCATTGAGAAGTTCTCTTAGTGTAGAGGATCTATGGGCATTATTTCCCTAGATTGTTGACTATGTAACCTTGTAACCCCCTGTATGCAAAGAAAACAACAAGTGGGAGAATGTTGGGTATCTGTTATATTCTTTGTATGACTAGACCAAGTGTTTGTGTTGCACCAAGTGTCATCGATGGTTTTCTGATTTCTGTTTTTTGCATCTGGGTCAATGGATTAGGGGTTTTGGATGTCATGGGATCCTATATATGTATTGTATTGTAAACAATGAATATATGATGAAATAAAATATTAGGGGTGTGACTCTAACATGTTATTGGTTTTCTTGGTTTGAGTTTCTGGGGTAAAAATCTTTGTGTAATGTGTGTGTGTGTGTGCCATTATATCTTTTCTGTTTGTATTAATTAATTGTAAAAGGTTAAAATATACATTAGGATGGAATATAGGCCCTATATTTTCTGCAAATACTACATCCACGTGTTCCTCCAAACCACAAGCCAAAGAAAATTGAAGTGAAGAGAGACCCAAAACAAATGAAACCCCCAATTGAGGCAAGGGAAGACTAAAAGCCATCAAGGAACCCCCTTATTAACCAGGAAACATACCAAGGCCTGGACTAGAGGCTCGTTGGCTCTAAATTGTGGTCTAGAGTGAACAAAAAGTTAGAACTAAACAATGTGCCAAGGAAAATGAATGGAGAAAGGACCCAAATTGTTTTTGTTGGTTCAGAATAATGGTCAAATGGTTGTCATCAGGGAGACCATTTCTTTACCAAGAAAGAACATAGGACCTAGAGTGGAAAGTTGACGCAGGTGCGCCCTCTAGGCACGTCCACTCACAGGACCTTCCTCCTTTCCAACGGCCCGAAGAAATACAAAGTCCGTCTAATTCCCTATCGGGAATTATTTTCACCCACAATAACTCTCTCGGTTGACCTCCCTTTGTTCTATCGAGAAATTAGAACTTGTAGTTTCATGGGTCCAATGGTCTAGCGGAGGCCTTTCGAATCCCCGAGACCCGACAACCAATCAACACTGACCTCCTCCTATCACGATTTCGCTACTTGCGATGTCAAACCACTTGCAACACTGACTCCCAATGCCCGATACATTGAGAATCTGACACATGCACAGGTTGACTATTCAACGGTCCTTCACAACATCGAAAATTCGGGGTTCGCGATTTCACGAAACCTGATGTCAATGTTTTAGAACTTCTCGTTACGAAAGCCCGATACTCACGCCACCTGTCCACCACTTTGACCCTTGTGGCCCCACACTGTTCAAGTACCCGTCGAGATATCGCGTATCACAATATCACGATTCCTGACGCACTTGTTCACGGAACTTTCTACTCCCCGAACTCCGATATGATATGCCACCTGTCCTCCTCTCTGACACCTGTGGCCCACACTTCCTTCACGATCGGGAAATCACCTTTTTGGAGTATCGTGATCCCAAATAAAACATTCCTTTCGTCCCCAAGAACCCCTAAGTGCTGAACCCCAACTCTCTTCGAATTCCTGACACATGTCCTGCCGAGATCCACGGCTAAGATTTCCCCAGTGTTTCGAGACTCAAAAGGTCCCGGACTTCTCGACCCCTAAAACCCCGATGCCTTAATATTTCGATGCCTCTCCGAGACTTTCCTCTGCTAACTAGGACTTAACCCTAGTGCAACTTCTGCCTGATCGAATGGCTGACGGGTAACCCAACAACGATCCTACAACTCACGATCCTTCCGAGCTTAACCTCCTGGTGTGGCCGTAACCTCCTCGTTACTCTGGAGGATCTGACGGCTGGCGGATTTTTTTCACGAATCCCCTCCACGGGATCCTGACCATCGATTTCTTCCTCCTTGAGGATTTCTTGAAAATAACCAAGTGTTCCTCTGCGCTCACTCGTCCTCCTGCGCGCAACCCTGCAACACTGGGTTTAGATGCTCCACGACACGAACTCCCTGTGCAATCCTTCCTTAGGTTCTAAAGGTTTTATCCCTCTTGAGCTTTCTCCAGCTTCTCAGTCTCTTAGAAAAAGAGAACCCTTCGCACGCACTCCTTGCGGCAACCTGCAAACACTTCAAGTGTTTGGGTTTCTTTGACCCTGCGCACACCTGCAACAATAGTCCTTCAAAGCTTCAGCTCAGATTCACAACTGAGACTCTCCCTTAGCATGCGCACTCCTTGCACGGCTCCAGTAACCCAATTTCACTCTTGGGTGAACAAGAACAAGAGTTAAACTACCTAAGCCTCCGTCAACGCACTCCTTGCGGACGTTTTCGACTGCACTCCTTGCAAGAATCCTCACTCAGATAGAGAAACAATTGAAACTCATTTCTTCTTCCATTCAGACTTCAAACTCAAACCTGAAATCATATACACAGCAATAAAGCAAATGCATAACAGGAAAACAAACACTCATGAGCACATCATTTAACATCAACACACAGAGAACATACACAAAACCATGGATTTGAATCAACTTATTCTATTAATTCAAGATCTATACATGGATGTTCTTCTACAACTCTATGCTATTCTCCTGTGCTCTTCGTGCTTCAATAATCATGCCTTATGCGACAATGTACAATGAGGGAGTCTATATCCATTTTCCCTCCTTTCTAAAACTGTCTAATCTATGAATTCAAGTCTATCTACCTGCATTAACTAGTTTAAATGCCTCCTATCTACTAAGGACGAGAGCGAATCACTCAAGGTCCAAATACAATATACAAAGGCACTCCTTCATAAATGGCTTCATTAAAGATATGGCGCATCAACTTCAAAAAGTTTTTCAAGCAATTTATCATGTGCTCAAAAAATACGTTGCGCTTGCTCCACGCTCGCTTGATATTTGCGATGCTCCTGCATCATACTCCCTCACTTGAAAAATTTCATGGGCTCCTGTCCATGAGATCCTACACGGTATATCCATGCTTTTGTATCTCTGCTTCGTTCTCCCAGCTAGCATCTTCCACTGGATGGCCCTTCCATTTGACCAGATACTCATAGTATTCTTTCCTCTTGGTCTTCTTACTGACTCTCTTGTTCAATATGTTCTCCATCTGCGGCTTCTCTGCAATCGGCATCTGCTTCTGCCACTGAACCCCTGGCTGTTCACCTTCTATTCCTGCTTCCTCAGCTTTATATGGATATAAATCTGCGACATTGAATATCGAAGATATTCCGATCCCATCCGGTAACTCGATCTCATAAGAATTCTCCCCCAATTTCTTCAAGACCTTACATGGACCGATTTTCTTCATTTTCAATTTATTATATGTTCCCCTCGGGAACCTCTCTTTCCTCAAATGTACCAGAACTAATTCACCAACCTCAAATTGAAGTCGTCTCTTCCGCTGGTCAGCTCTGCGCTTATATTCGTGACTTGAATCTAGCAGTCACTGCTTCACCTAGCCGTGAAGTTCTTTCATCGCCTCTGTGAACTCTTCGGCACTCACGCTCCTAGTCGCAGTCTGTTCCAAATCCATTAATTCAGAAACTCCTCTCGGCTGCATGCCATACACAATCTAAAATTGACTTTGGCCTGTGCTCTTGTTCACTGAGTCATTATATGCGAACTCTGCCTGCGGAAATATGATATCCCACTGGATGTGGTGCTCTGTCACCAAGCTTCTCAGCAAGTCTCCCAGACTTCTGTTCACCACTTCTGTTTGCCCATCCGTCTGAGGATGATAGGCAGAACTAAACATCAAGTTAGTCCCCCTCTTCTTCCACAGTGTCCTCCAGAAATGTCCCACGAACTTTGTATCTATGTACGAAACTATACTTCTGGGTAAGCCGTGAAGTCGAACGACCTCTTTGAAAAACAGATTTGTGATGTGAGTCGCATCACTAGTTTTCTGGCATGGGATAAAATGTGCCATCTTGGAAAACCTATCCACTACCATAAAGACTGAATCAAATCCTCTTTGCGTCCTTGGTAATCCCAATACGAAATCCATGCTGATTTCATCCCACGGCCTCTCGAGTATGGGTAATGGTTGATAGAATCCTGCATTCTGCTTTCTTCCCTTTGAATGCTGGCAAATTCTGCATCTGTCTACAAACCGCTTGACCTCTGACCGCATCCCTGGCCAAAAGTATGACTCGCTTAGCTTTGCAAATGTCTTGTCGTGACCAAAATGCCCTGCCAAACCTCCGCTGTGTTTCTCCCTTAACAGATTCTCCCTCATGGAGCAATTCAGAATACACGATTGATTGCCCTTGAACAACAATCCTTCCTGGATCACGTACTCTATCCACTGGCTTTTGTCTCTGAGAACTGGGTTCTCAGCTGCTCCATACACTTTTTTAAAATCCCGATCATTTGCATACATGTCCTTGAGATCATCAAAGCCTAACGTCCTAACTTTGAACTCCTGCATCAACAAACATTTCCTGCTCAAAGCATCATCCACTTTGTTAGCAGTACCCGAAATATGCTTAATTACAAAAGTGAAATTCTACATGTATTTGACCCACTTAACATGCCTCTGATTCAACTTCTCCTATTGAGTCACAAATTGTAATGCATGGTTATCACTATATAAAACAAATTCCTTTGGAATCAAATAGTGTCTCCATTTTTTCAATGCTTGTATGATGGCATAGAATTCCTTATCATACGTGGAGTACTTTTCTTTTGCCTCATTCAACTTCTCACTGAAATATGCAATCAGTCTGTCCTCCTGACTCAAGACCGATCCTATGGAAAACCCACTTGCGTCACATTTTACTTGAAACATCTTTTGGAAATTCGGCAACACCAAAACTGGTTGTTCTGTGATCTTCCGTTTCAACAATTTGAAACTTTTCTCCACCTCTTCAGTCCAGTGAAAAGATTTATGTCTTTTCTTGACTATATCCATCATCGCTATGCTAATCCCACTGAAATTTATAATGAACTTCCGGTAGAAACTAACCAGTCCATGAAAACTCCTCACCTCAAAAATATTTCTCGGTGATGGCCAATTTTTAATTACCTCCACCTTATCTGGATCCATCTTCAATTCATTCACAGATATAATAAATCCCAAGTAAATGAGTTCTTTCTTCATAAATGAAGATTTCCTCATGTTAATCAATAGCTTCTCCTGCTGTAGCTTCTTCATTACTGTAGCTAAATGCTTCAGATGTTCTTCCTTTGTTTTGCTGAAAATTAATATGTCATCCAGATACACAATGACAAACCTCCCGATGAATTCCCTTAGGACTTCATTCATTAACCTCATAAAGGTACTCGACGCATTTGTCAAGCCAAACAGCATGACAAGCCATTCATACAGTCCTTTGTTGGTTTTGAAGGCCGTCTTCCACTCATCGCCTTCCCTCATGCGAATCTGGTGATATCTGCTTTTCAGATCAATCTTTGAAAAGTATTTTGCTCCGCTCAAGCAATCCATTAAATCGTTCATCCACGGAAATGGAAACCTGTACTTGATGGTTATCTTGTTGATGGCTCTTGAATCAGTGCACATTCTCCAACCTCCATCTTTTTTTGGACTAAGTACTGTTGGAACGACACACAGGCTCAAACTTTCCCTGACCAATCCTTTGTCTAGCAGCTCCTGGACCTGCTTCTTGACCTCTTCATTTTCTTGCGGTGTCAAACTGTATGCGGATTTATTCGACAAACTAGCTCCTAGTATGAGGTCTATATGATGACTCACACTCCTCATCGGTGGCAACGAATGAGGTAATTTGTCCATCACGATGTCAACGAACTCTTCCAGTAGTTCCTGAATTTCTCCTGGAAAATCATCTACTCTCGTGCTAGTCAAAACGATCCTTGGTTT
>SNQJ01S0139233.1:33857-47844 GCA_010110895.2 Picea sitchensis | reverse complement strand
ATTACCATATTACAATGTAATATGGTAATACCATATCTATGTAAAAAAAAAATTAAACTTAAAGTCATCGTCGCAATATCGACGATAGTTCATCAAAAACAAATTTTGTATTTTACCACAACCATCGCATTAGCGACGCAAGTTCGTCACAATTTTCCACAACTTTTTGTCACACATACAACATCTACGTCATAAGTTTGGTCTTGAGATACATTTTCGTCTATATTGCCACAGATTTTCGTCGCAAGTTGAGACGATTTTGCGTCGCACATTCAGCATCTGTGTCGTAAGTTATTGGCTTGGCATAATTTTTTGTCGCAATTGCGACGAAGTTTCGTCATAATTGACACGCTTCTTCGTTTTTATTGCGACGAAATTTCATCATAATTGCAACGATGCATAGGGTTAACCGATCTTGAAGGTGGTGACACATGGAGATCTCATTTCGTTGATGTTTCCACGCACACCTGGATCGTGGATATAGCGACAAAAGTATTCCGACGAAAAAAAATCTTGGCTTTCATGGAAATTGCGACGGATAAGTGTGGCAATATCAACGAAAAACCGTCGCAAATTTGGTCATATGTACTAGTGTCCTCATCTTCAATAGAACGTTGGAGGAGCACATGCAGCATATTCAACAGGTTTTGAGCACTCTATGAAAACACAAGCTATATGCCAACTTGGAAAAATTCTCTTTTGGCATGAACAGGGTCCAATACTTAGGCTACATTGTTGATGAGCATGGGGTACATGTTGATCCAACTAAGATCCAAGTCATTTGTGACTCACCAACCCTGACCACACTAATCGAGCTTCAAAGCTTCTTGGGACTGGTCAACTTCTACCGACAGTTCGTGTTGGGATTCTCCCATATTGCATGGGCTCTCATCCAGGTGACCAAGTGCAATGGCAGGGAAAATTTGGTGTGGGGGAAGGAAAAAAAATGAGCATTCGATGATGTGAATCATTGCTTGTGCTCAACTCCAATAATCTTCTTGCTCGATCTGCAACAACCGTTCAAGATTGAGACTAATGCATCTGACTATGTTGTAGGCACAATTCTCACTCAACACGGTCATATGGTGGAATACCATAGTGAGACACTCTCAAATACTGCCTGAAAATACCCCACCTGTGAAAAAGAGATGTATTCCATTGTACAATCATGTCGTCAATGGAAAAATTACATTCTGGGGAAGGAGACGATCATCCACATTGATCACAAGCCTCTACAGTTCATACATACACAGGGGAAATTGCAGAATGACCTCCATCAGAAGTGGTCCACCTACCTACAACAGTTCCATCTCAACATAGAGTATAAGACAAGGATCTCAAATTCTATCGCTGACTGCCTCAGGCAACCTCCCATGGCTTCCCTCAACACTGTGCTCCATTTCTGTGGAAATGAGGCATTTGAGTGGCCCCACCTTTATCGACAAGATCCAAACTTCACCACCACCTATTAGCTCTTTGGTACAGGCGCGACTGTCACTGATTTTCACATTCAGGACAAACTATTATTCTGTCTGGGCCATGTTTGTGTTCCTACAAGTGAGCGTGCAAAGCTAATTTGGGAAGCCCACTACAGTCGGATGGCATGACATTTTTGCGTGGAGAAAAGTGTGGTCGTTCTTCAAAAAAAATATTATTGGCCAAAACTCCAATAGGACGCCAACAAGTATATCATATATTTCACTACATGTGCCATCGCCAAGCCAACCAAGGGTGGGAAGGGGGTGGGGGGAATTAATAGATAAATTTTATTATTATAATACACTTTATCTATTAATTCCCATCAAGATGCAAGGCTTATACACCCCTCTTCCTACTCCGGATAACCCTTGGGAATCCATCTCAATAGATTACATGTCTAGCCTTTCATCCACCAAGCAAAGAAATGACTGTGTATTTGTGGTCATTGATCGGTTTTCGAAGATGGCCATCCTCACATCCTACAAGAAGAATATCACAATGACAGATATTGTGAATCTCTTCTTCAAACGAGTGTGGGTCCATTTTGGGATACCACAGACCATCATCTCCGATCGGGACAACAAGTTCCTCAACACATTTTGGTTGAGTCTTTGGTCCCTATTGGACACCAAGGTCACTAAATCCACTTCTTTCCACCCCAAAACAGACGACTAAACAAAGTTCGTCAATTGGATGAGTGTGCATATCCTGTGCATGTACAACTCTAAGCATCCATGTACATGAGATGAAAGTCTCCCCTATGTTCAACACAATTACAATAGGGCTCCCCATAGCTCCACTCACCATAGCCCATTTCAGGTGGGGATAGGATTCCAACCCTTGGGTCCTATTGATGTTGCACTACCTCTTCCCACCACACATACGGACTCTTTCCATGTTTAGTCTGAGACCGAAAAATCCACCAGATTCATTGAGCGAATTCAACACATCCGCCAACAAGTCCAGGATATTTTGCAAAAATACAATGCTAAGTACAAGCAAAGCCATGATCAACACAGGGTACATCACCAGTTTCAGGTTCAAGATAAAGTCTGGTTACATTTGTAGAAGGAGCGTATCATAGGTCCCTATTGGAATCTCCACCCACTTCGCTATGGGCCTTACACTATCACCAAGGTTGTGTATAGCAATGCTTTTGAGCTAAACACTCCACCTTTCCTTGGCCTGCACCCAGTGTTCAATGTGGACCTCCTTTGGCCATATTTTCCACCATTATTGGACACCTCAGAGATCCCATAACTATTGACACAAACAGAGCTCAACCTTGACTGCATGGAACAAGCATCCACTGATCAAATAGTGGACACACATGTCAAGGGACCTCACCAACAGAGGATCCATATTTATCGGGTTATCAAGGCAGGGAAACTCCTCCACCAAGGAAAGTGGCTCACCTAGGTCCAAATGTAGCAGCAGTTTCCTCACTTGATGGGGGAACTCAATGCAATGGAAGCCATTTCTTCCTAAGGGGGGAGGATTGATCCAGGTGCATATTGGTGGCCAACCACCTATTCAAACTGGCTCCTCTTGTCCGTTTTTAGTTCAACACATTATTATGTACTTCTTTGTAATTGTGGTTTAAACACTTTTGGGGATGTTTGAATCCCTACACATCTTCTAGGTGGATACTCGTGGCCTATCACCTAATCCAATTGTCTTATTTTGTATGTTTTCATGTCATCGTATCTTTTTGTACTTCCAGGGCCGTTTTGGATCCCTAAACAATGTTTTTTTGGCTTGCCACAGTCAAACTGTAGAAAGGGTTAAATTTTAATCGGAGAATGTGTAGATATATGAAATACATTTCCAACGGGCTATCACGTACCTAAAACAGAGGTTGTATGCAAACGTTACGACCCGGGGAAGTTGAGGTACCAACTTACCCATAGGGGCCCACATGACTTTTGGCATTTCACCTTCTAGGGTTAGGTTTTTGGATGTATATGTTTTTGGAGAGCCTCATTTTAATCATTCTTCTCAGAAAATTGCACATAACAGCCGCATCTCTTCTTAGATATATCTACCACCATTCGAGCAAGTGTTTCAGTTATGCATTTTTACAGTTTCAACCTATTTCATTTATTTAATAGAAGATATTGTTCACTAGATATCTCTGTTGTTCTTTATATATCTTTGTTCATTGTATTCATTCTATTAATCAGTTTCGTTCCGCTCCTAAATCTGGATCAAACATAGAGATACAGTAATACACCATTTCTATTAATGAGAGAAATGTACAGAAACTGCAAAACTACAGAGTGAATGAACTCGCTATAATGTGGACTATTATCTCTGAGAAGAGATGTGATGGCTATGCTCATATGAAATAAGATGATGTTTACAATGAGGCTTAAAATTCCTTTTTAACATAAATAAAATCCAAAACCATAACCCCAGAAGATGAAACACCAAAATGTTTGCGGGCCTCAATGGGGGTAATTGATACGTCAACTTCTTGAGGGTGTAACGTTTTCATACGATCTTCGTTTCGGACGAATGATAGATCATTGGGAAGGTCTAGATGATAAGAACACTAGATCCTTTGATTAACAATTGGGCCCCCAAACGTCAAAAAAATGTTATTTAGGGCCTCAAAATGGGCCCCGAAAGTTTGGGACCCGAAAACCTGTAGGAAAAATGCCAAGGTGGAAAATTGTATTTCGAGCCAATGGAATAGGTGGGTGGCCATTGATATCCACCTGGATCATTCCTCCACACTTATGAAGCAATGTTCTCCATTGCGTCAAGTTCCGAAAGAAGATTTTGTTGAATCTGAACCTTGATGAGATGCTTTCCTTGTTGAAGAAGTTGTCCTGCTTAGCTTGTTGAAGATCGTCGTGAACCTATTGTTGGAGGGGTTGGATATATTCAATCAATCTAGCTACATGATCTACCTGAGTATGGGATGAATCTATCAGTGAATATGCAACATGAAGAGTATGAAGGGCTCTATTATAACTTTTCTTGACTGAGCAGTGTGGAGGCACCTGCAAAGGTGCAGTAAGAATATCTTTGTGCTCTTCTATAATCTTGTCAATCTACTTTTTATGCATATAAAGGTCTTGGGATGAGGCTATAGTGGTTGTAGCGTCCTTTTGTTTTCCTTCTGATCAGATTTCAAAGAAGATAAACTTGGTTGTATGAGAGACTACTTTGTGGAACTATTTTGGTGGGACAGTAGTCAGAACTACCTCTGATACCTTGTAGAGATAACCCCCCATAGAAACAATGACACTATGGGGTCAAGACTCATAAACAACATGAAGCTTACACATATATGGCTATCCTAATATAACATCCCATACTTCCAGTGGGGAAACATCACACCGTACCTCGTCCTTGAAGGGATTGATGTCGTAGGACAAGCAACATTGTTGGCTAACGCAGAGATCCCAACCCTAGTGAAGCCACACGATGTTGTCCGGATGGGGGTGTGGTGTTGTCGAAAAATCTAGCTGTTTGATGACCTATGTTGATATGAGGTTCTTCTTTATTCCACTATCAACAATAAAATGTAGCGGGGTCCCCTTCACCCACATCAATGAATGGAATAAGAGCTCCCCCTCCTCAAGATCCTCTAGTTCTTCTAGTTGGATTGTTATGGTCGCAATGGTAGTAGTGGGTTAGGCATAAATGATATGTCTCCTTTTATTTCTTTCAGAGTCGAAGTTTGAGTCCGAGATCGGCTCTGTTTCTTTGAGCTAGACCACCAATAATTATTTTGAGCGACATTCATCGATGTTGTGCCAAGGGTTTTTGTGGAAGTCACACCACTTTCCACTGTCCTTCTTCGTCTTCTTGCTACCCTTATTTTCCTATGGCTTGGATTGGTTGTCTTTATGTTGGATGTTTTGTGATTTGGGGATGCCTTTACCATAATTTGGTTGTTTCCTATTTGTAGACCCAAATTCCAGCTTGTCCTGTTGCTTAAATTTTTGCTCGATTTTGACAACATATCGATAAGTGGTTCTCAGGAATGTGATGTCTAGAAACTCCATTTCGGTTTGGACATACCTGTGTAGATATCCACGGTATTTTAGAACCAAATGTCTCTTAGAGTCTTTGATACCCATCTTGGTGCATAACTTATGGAAGGTATCTGTGAAATCTAGCACTGTGTGGCCCCTCTCTTGATGTAGTGTGGTTCATCTCATGTATTGGTCATCATAATTTCCAACATGGTAATATTTCTCCTTGACTGCATCCATAAAAAAATACCAAGTGGGATTAGCCCCAAATATTCCACACTCTGTGGAATTTTTCTTCCAATAATTTTCCCACCAATGTTTGACATGGGAGACAACCTAAAGGAGCGCAAAGGTGATGTTTTCTCTATTGGAAAAATTGTGGATAGAGAAATAACCTTCTAGCATATTTCACCACTTTTCCAAAGAATTCACATTGATATGACCTTCAAATATGGGAATATCAAAATTAACGTATACATTGAATGGGGAAGTGTCTCCAAAGCGACTTCTTGATGAAGACGTGTCTGCTATTGTTGGTAATCATTGAAGGATTTGGGAAAAAATTTCCAACATATCGTTCCTCTATTGCACGAGGGCTTCCACAAGCAACAAATTGATAGGATCTCTTGCTCCATCATCTCTCTTTTCTTCTTCCATGGGAGGATGATTGGAATGGCAAGAGAAGTTGTCCTTGAGAGAAACTAGCTCAAGACCCAACTCTCGATATCCTGACCTCGTCGGGGACATGCACTAAGAAACGAAAAGGAGAAGCTCGCTCTAATACCACTGATCCAAATTATTTTGGGAACAAAATGAAGGCAGATATATAACAATAAAATACACAGAAATATTGCAAGAAACATAGAGATACTGTAATACACAATTTCTATTAATGAGAAAAATGTACAAAATTTGTAAAAATACAGAGTGAATGAACTCGCTAGAATGGTGGCATCTTATCTCTGAGAAGAGATGTGATGGATATTTTCATTCTAAAGAAGATGATGTTTACAATGAGGCTCCAAATTCCTTTTTAACATAAATAAAATCCAAAACCCTAACCCTGGAAGATGAAACACCAAAAGGTTTACGAGCCATGATGGGGGTAGTTGATATGTCAACTTCCCAATGGTGTAACTTTTGCTTACGATCTCCATTTGGGTCGCATGATAACTTGTTGGAAAGGTCTATTCGAGAAGAATGATAGAGCCTTAGGATATTATCTAGGCCCCCATACGTCAAAAAAATATTGTTTAGGGCCTCAAAACGACCCCAAAAGTTTGGGACCCGAAAAACTGTAGAAAAAATGCCAAGGTGGAAAACTGTATTTCGAGCTAGTGGAATAGGTGGGTGGCCACCGATATCCACCTGGATCATTCATGCCCACTTAGGAAGAAATGGTCTCCATTGTGTCAATTTCCTGAGGAATACTTTGTTGAATCTGAACATTAGTGAGTTGTCTTTCTTGCTGAAGAAGTTGTCTCGCTTAGTTTGTTGAAGGTTATCGTGAACCTATTGTTGGAGGGGTTGGATCTGTTCAACCAATCTAGTTGTATTATATGCATGATTATATGAGTACTTTGTCATTGAAGATGCAACATGAAGAGTATGAAGGGATCTATTATAACTTGTATTAACTAGGTAGTGTGGAGGCACCCCCATAGGTGCAGTAGGAATATATTTGTGCTCTTCTATTATCTTGTCGATCTTCTTCTGTTGGATAGAAAGGTCTTGGGCTAAGGTTTCATTGTCCTTCTCTTTTCCTTCTGACTAGATCGTGAATAAGATAAAAAGAATTGTATGATAGACTAATTTGCGACACTTTTTTGGTGGGACAGTAGTCGAAAATACCTCTGGTACCTTGTAGAGATGACCCCCAAAGAAACAATGACACTAGGGGGTTGAAACTCATAAACATCATGACACTTCAACATATATGGTTGGCCTAACAAAACATCACATACTTCTAGTGGGGAAACATCACACAGTACCTCATCCTTGAAGGGATTAATGTCGTAGGATAGAATACATTGTTAGATAACACAGAGATCTCGACCCTAGCGATGCCACCCGATGTTGTATGGTTGGGGGTGTGGTCTTGTCGACAAATCCAACTGCTTGATGACCTATGTTGAGATGAGTTTCTTCTGGCTTCCACTGATCCATATTTTATGAGAAGAATGAAATGAATAAAAATTATTAAAAGATGCTTAACAAAGAATAACAAAGATACAATAAAATTGATTTTCTATTCAATAAGTAAATAAGCTGAAGCTATAAAATGCAACGGAAAACAAGCTTGTTGGAATGGTGGTGGCTTATCTCTGAGAAGAGATGTGACGGTTGTGCTCATTCGCAAGAAGATGATTAAAATGAGTAATTGAAGGCCTTTTTACAATAAACAGGAATGTCAAAAATCCTAGACATCCAAAAACCTAACCCTAGGAGATGAAGCATCAAAAGTCACGTGGGCCCCGTTTGGGTAAGTTCGTACATCAACTTCCCAAGGTCGTAACTTTTGCATACGATCTTCGTTTTAGGCGCACGATATCCCGTTGGAAAGGTATCGTTGAGGAGATTCATTTTGGGGGCTCAATCGGATCCTTTAGCTATTATTGATAATATCGATCTCGAAAAACCTTCATTTAGGCCCTCAAAATGGCCCCAGAAGTTAAACACTACTAAAAATAGTAAATTACCAAAATTGCGAGAAAACTATTTTGAGGGAGTTGGAAAAGGTGGGTGGCCAACGATATCCACCTGGATCAATCCTCTCTCCTTAGGAAGCAATGGTATCCATTGTGTTGAGTTCCCCCATCAGATGAGGAAATTTCTACTGAATTTGGCCCTGAGTGAGCCACTTGCCTTGGTGCAGAAGCTACCCTGTTTTGATGACTCGATAAAGATGGATCCTTTGTTGTCGATTTCCCTTGATATTTGTGTCCACCATATGATCACCGGATGCATTTTGCATGCAATCAGGTTCGATCTCTTTTCGTGTCAACTGCTCTACTATCTCTAAGGTGTCCAATAATGGTGGGAAATATGGCCGAAGGAGAGCCACGTTGAAGACTGGGTGCAGACCAAGGAAAGGGGAAATGTTAAGCTCAAAACAATTGTCACCCACAACCTTGGTGATGGTGTACAACCCATAAGGGAGTGGGAAAAGATTTCGATGGGTCCCTATAAGGCGTTCTTTCTGTAAGTGCAACCAAACTTTGTCTTCCACCCAAAACTTATGTGGCACTCGATGTTGATCATGGCATTGCTTGTACTTGGCATTAAAATTCTCTAGAATATCATGAACCTGTTGGCGGATGTGTTGAATCCTCTCAATGAACCAGGTGGTTTTGTCAGCTTCTGGTGGATCAGGGGATGAGTCGGTTGAGATGGTCACTAGGGGTAGTGCAACATCCATGGGGCCCAATGGTTGGAATCCCAACCCCACCTGAAAGGGGTTGTGGCCAATTGAGCTATGCAGGGCTCGATTGTAGCTATGTTGGCAATAAGGAAGACTCTCATACCATGTGTGGAGGTGTTTTGAATTGTACATGCACAAGATATGTACGATCATTCGATTGATGACCTCAGTTTGGCCATCTGTCTGGGGGTGGAAGGAAGTGGATTTGGTGAGCTTGGTATCCAGCAGTGACCAGAGGCTCGACCAGAATGTGCTGAGGAAATTACTGTCATGATCTGAGATAATTTTTTGTGGGATCCCAAAATGTACCCATACTCGTTCAAAGAATATCTTGGCAGTGGCTTCTGCTGTGATGTTCTTCTTGTAGGCAGCTAGAATCGCCATCTTGGAAAAGCGATCAACAACCACAAAAACATAGTCATTTCCTCTCTTGGTGGATGGGAGGCCCGACATGTAGTCCATTGATATGGATTCCCATGGCCTATCAGGAGTAGGCAGAGGGATGTACAAGCCCTGTTTCTTAGTGGTCGGTTTGGCAATAACGCAGGTGGTGCAGGACCTGATATGCCAACATCCTATCGAAGTTTCGGCCAGTAGAAATTTTTCTGCAGCACTGGCACTATCTTTTCGACGCCAAAGTGTCCTACCATCCAACTGTAGTGAGCTTCCCAAATCATCTTCACACACTCGCTTGATGGAACGCAAAGATGGCACAGATGGCACAACAACCCATCTTGAACATGGAAATTAGCAACCACTGAGTTGGCGCCCAACATTTGGTAGGCGGTGGAGAATTCAGGGTCTATCTAGTATAGGTGGGGCCATACAGAGGTCTTGTGGCCACAAGAGTCTAGCACTGTGGTGAGTGCCACGACTGGAGGTTGGCGGAGGCAATCAACAACTTGGTTGGTACTTCCTATTTTATACTTGATGTTGAGGTGGAACTGTTGTAAGTATGTGGAATTGTTGGCCCTTGACCAATTTTTGAGGAAACATTGGTCATGTTTGACCATTTTTGGGACATCGACAAGTTGGTCGAAGATGGAGCGCCCAGGCAAAGATAAGATCGTAGAATCTCACCTATTTTGCAGGATTTTTGGGCTTTTAGGGTTTATGTAACGGGTATGGGATGTCGGCCCATGGGTTTACCCATGTTTAGGCCTTTTTGTAATGTATAAATAGACATCTAAGTGATGTAAGAAGTAGTGTTAGCTATGTGCAAATACTGTGTAAGGATTTGTGCTATTAAGGGGTTGGCTTGTGCCTTGACCTAATTCAGGGAAGGAGGATCTGGCGAGGTGTGCGCAGATCTCCTATCCTTTGAGGAGTTGGCTCTGTGGCTTTGTGCCTAGGAGAAGAAGAATGTAGAAATCTTGTAGACTAATAAAGAAGAAGAATAAGAGTTGGTGGATGCAGCCCCACACTGGGGTGAACCACGTATATTTTGTGTTGATGTGCTTTGTGCGATGTTATTGATGTTGATTATGTGATTATTTTCTTAGTGTTGTTGATGATATGTATAATGAATGCATCTGATATTGTATCTTAGTGCCTAATGATGTGAATGAATGCTAGATCTGAGTTAAGGCTATGTGCTAAGTGATTGGAAGTGTTTGATATGATCATTATTGCGTTGTTCTGTAATTAGGGTTTAATCTACGATGTGAATGGGACTTATGAACTAATGAATATTGATTGGATAAGTTCTTTGTTAAGTTTTGTAATCACATATCTGTGTCCTAGCTAGGTTGTAGACACCTGAGTCCTGCAACCCCCGCGCCTCTACCTCGGGTGAGACTTCATCTGCTTCGCAGGTTGCTGAAAGGGCTGATAGTTAGGGTTTTGTTGGTGCATTGTTGAAATGTTGAAACCTGATTCTACCCCTGTGCCAACAAATGGTTATGTTGTCGGGACCTAAAACTATGATTGCTGGGAACTGAAGAAAAGAGAAATCTATGTGTGTAGATATGTTGATGTAGTGCGCATTATTCTACTTGACTTGTGAAGCTCTGTGGTAAGAGAGAAGTCTGATCTGAAGAAAAGAGGTAAGATATTAAAGCTCTATGCTTTGATAAAGGTAATATAAGTGGGAATTTTTTTCTTTGAAAGTATGAATCTAGGTATGTTTGATAGATTTTTTCCTAGTCTGAAAACTAAGGCATAGTTAGAAGAAAGAGTTGATATGAATATATCTGATAGAGATAGTGAAAGAGATGGTATTCCTATGCATAGAAAGAATTTTTGGACTAACAAGTGGATGCAGGAAGCTAGATAGAATTTTTGCAAATTGCAGGTCCATCACTGTGATCCCAGTGCACAGTACAGGAAAGGTTGGGGATCATTTAAAAGAAAGAGAGGATTGGCACTGTGTTATAATTGCAGAAGATCAGGACATCTTTATAAAGAATGCCTTGGTATAGGTCCTATTTGTCTCTGTTGTAAAGCTGTTGGACATGAAGTTGAGGATTGCCCTAGAATGATTGCCAAAGTTGAAAAGATGAACGTGAGACTAGAAAACTATGAAGAAGGAACTAAGGATATGTTAGAAAACTAGAAAGAAATAGAGACTATGTTATTACAACTAAAAGAAACAATGAATGATCAGAGAGACATCATTTTATCAGAGATCTTAAAAGAGAAACAACGCATAGAAACAAGAATAAGAGACTTTGACATAGATTACGTCTTGGATAAGGAAACACAAGTGAATATTATGCCAGAAAACACTTGGGAAATTTTGGGAAAGCCTGCTATGATACCTTCATTGGGAAGGATAGGTCTGTTTCAAAGAAATATGATAACCCTATGTGGAAGAGTTACTAATGTACCTATGATTTCTCATGGAACATTGACCGAAGAAGAATTTGAATTCATTAAGTTTGTTGAGAACAACTCTCCTTTTGCACTCTTGTTAGGAAAGACCTGGATTGAGAAAGATCAAATCGGAAGGAAAGAAGAAGAGGAATCTACAAAAATAAAAAACAAGAATTAAGGGACTTCATAGCTAGAAAGATATAGCGACTAATATAAGAACAAGAGAATAAGTCGAAGCAACAGAGGGCCAAAGAATTAGCTGTCGAAGTTGAAAGAACACAAGATGGCTTAAAGAACCTATCCATGCAGGAAATAAGTGCATCCACCCCGAATAATTAGCTGTCGAAGTTGAAAGAACACAAGAAGGCTTAAAGAACCTATTTATACATATTGTATCAATTCAAGCCATTTCCCGAGGTCTTTTCACTTGAAATACATGTGCCCCTCTTAATTCTTTGACCACCAATAATGAGAGAGCAGAGTTTAATGTTATTAAATGTATGTGGAACCTTTTATCACCTAGGATTTCAGATCCCAACTACTTACCCTTCTCTCAATACTATGATGGCCAACCATGAAAGAGAAATTATTATATTATAAATTATTTGAACTCGCATACGCATAGACCATCGCTTCGATGGTTTCAGAATCCATTCAAGTGATTCCTTTTATTCACTATGAATGGTTCACTCTGAATAGGGTGGAATGTTAATTCTTTAATAATTATAATATTTAGGAATAATCACCAGAGCCATTCACCCTTTGTTCGCCTAATCCTTTCTCATTATTCTGATGGCCAATTGAAAAGTAGCAAGGTTAATATTTACAATATGTAATTTATTCCTTATAACCCTCCTGTCATCGCTCTGATGGCTTTAGACTTCAATCGAACATGCTCATCACATCTCTTTAATAGCCCAACTCTGAAAAAGGTAATGAATTAAAATTTCGTTTAAAGTCTTAATTCCTTAGGCATTTCGGACTCAAAGTTTCGCATATCCATCAAAAAAACTCCTTTTATTTCTCCGACAGCATAAGTCTAGGAGGAATTTACACATTAGTTATGTGCATGTAATATTAAGTTGAAAAAGATAAAAGAAGATAAATATTTCCATGAATTAAATTTCTGATAAATAAAATGCATTAATAGTGACTCCTTCGGGAGCACCAAACTATCTGTGAAGAGCATAAATAATAAAATCAAGTAAACTTAGCATAGTTTGTTCCTTTACCCAAAAAGGAAAATATTCCAAATCTTCATTATTCACGCACGAGGAAGAAAATTTCTAGGTTGTGATTATAATATTTTACAATCTTTATTATTCTAATATTGAAGTATTTAATGGGTAACTCCGAAATTTTATCAGAGTTTACCGATCCTTCCTCTTCATTCCTATTTTCCCAGAAATACCTAAATATTTAAATGCATTTAATTATGTAAGCAATATTTGTATTATTTTTCCATAATATTATAATTCTTGGAGTGAATTTCTTCATGGTAAGACAATGGTTTTTACCAGGGATTACTAATCCCCTATTTACATGCATTTCTTTCCTATTTTCAAGGAACTATTCAATATTCCAAATACAAATTTACTCTAAAATTCCAAGTAAAATTTGTTTCTTACCAAATTCAAAGGGAATTTGATTATTCACAATATTCTAAATTCCAAATTTCATTTCACTCCACATTTAGAAACTTAAAGTGCATTTCTCATTCCTTTCCTAATGTTTGTTTGCAAAAATACTTTGCCTCTTCTCTAACGTGTGGCTTGTTCTCTTATTGTCAAACATGGACTGATATTTCTTCAAGTTCTAAGTCTGGTAGTCTTTCCATACCAACAGAGAGGCCAAATTCATATGCTCGTAAATGTGTTGAACCTGCACATAATGGATCTAGATAAACAATAATACACACATTTGTAGAGAGAATTGGAGAAAGAAGAAGAAGGAGAGAAAGAACGAAAGAATTCTCATTAACCGTTATGAATAATGAATAATTTACACATGATATACTTTGTATAACTCAATGAGTGTGTACTGGAGGAGAAACAATGTGCCATAGTGGTGGTCTAGAGTGATCTAGACACACACCAATAGTTATGGGAGTGAACTACCACCTAGTCTAGTCTCTCAAGCAGTTACGGGAGTGAACTGCCACCTAGTTGAGTTAACTAGTCAACTAGTCTTCAGTTAACCGACTAGACAAAGAGTAGTGAGGAGTTAACTCAAGGAATCAAGGGTAATGCGCTAGTCTAGTGATGATCCCAAGGCATGTGCACAT
>SNQJ01S0139233.1:0-23071 GCA_010110895.2 Picea sitchensis | reverse complement strand
GTTTGTAGTGTGTAAAGAGGCTAATTAGGGCATTTCTAGGTCTTTGACCAGCCACCCAGTCGAATCCAGTCCAGATTTGAGTGTCAAATCAACTTGGAAGCTGAACCAGAAGTGGGTGGGAGGCCAACCACTCTCATAAATGCGTCGTTTATCAGGTGCGCGGATTTTTGCGACAACAGTCGCGCATCGTGCACATGTGCGTGATTTCTGTGTTTCTGTTTTGCGCATGTGCACGCGCGCCTGTGTGTTCATAGCGCCCTTTAATTTTTGCACTAGTTGTATAGTTTTTGACCCTTTGGAAATGCTTTTGTGTTAATTATGGTCCATGGGTGACCTCATAACTGTTTGACGATGCTGAATTCTTGTAACCATTTGCGGACGAAATTTCAGTGATAACAACCACCTTCCAACAATAGAAAAATTGATTTCTGAACAATCTTTGCACCAAGACTTCCCACATCTAGTGAAGGAAGTGAAGAGACTTTCATGAAAGGAGATTATACAACCTTAGATAACATGCCCATAGAGGAAGGCACACCCAACAAGGAAGATCATGGAAACACATGGCGTGAGAACACATTACTATTGATTAGTGATGCTCATCAATGTAATTATTCATTGATATCCATTACTTATTGTAAACTATATTTATTTATTATTTTCTTCTTAGGTCTAGTCAAAGTTGATCACAAGTACTCTTTCATTTACAAAAACTATAAATACTTCTTAATACAAAATACAACTCTTACTCTATAATTAGACAATGTCTTATGCTTATGTAGCTTTGTTCTTGCAAGATTCAAAAATATTGCACTTAGAGAGATGAAGTGCATTTAGTATTGAAGAGTTTGTAATGTCTCTCATATTTGTCCATCCCATTTAACGAGTGTAGATCCATCTTAACTCTAGATCACTCATGCGTTGAGGGGGATCAAATCCCTCAAGGACAAAACATTTCCTCAAGAATTTTCAATCTAATTTTTTTTTTCACCTCAAGGGACTTGATCCTCTTCTACGCATGATAAATTCAAAGTTAAGATAGATCTTCTAGTTCTTTACGTGTGTGTGTAATTTTACTTAAGGTGGATATTGAAATATTTTATTTATAGTTAACATTGAAATGCTTTTTTCTTGTTATTAATTTTTTTTAAATGTCACTTGTCAACTCTATGTTGAGCAGGGAAGGAATTACACATCACACTCATATTGGGTTGTAGAAAGTGCCTCTTGATGCAACAATAACTCAATGTGTGATAATTAATAATCATTCACAAATATATATTTTTTCCAAAGAAAAAAATCCTTATATTCAAGATGAATATACATTGTGCAATTTAGACTGACTCGGAAGATGACTGACTATATTTTTCATTAGACTGAGCAAGGCCGGGTAGAGATATACATATACCGAACTAACAATCTTGTGACATACATATATTTCTGACAAAAAAATATACATAAGAATAATCCTAGGATCATTATCGACTGTCAAATCATTACAAAAATAGTTCAAAACTAAAATAGATCATAAGGAACAACTATCGTTAACCAAACTATATCAACACCTCATATGTGGAATTCCATGGATTCCTAGAGTTGATCATCAAAATATTCATAGAAAGTGAAAGAGCTTGGAAGGAGAGGAAGAGCTTGTTTGGAGAGCTCATTGGCCTACTATTTTAACTCTCTAAATATGTGGGTGGAGGATGTCCATTCGAAGGACTGAAAAGTGTCGTGATCTCTTGTAAGAGAGGTTTTAACCAAATAATATCCACCTTAGCTTTCTTGTTTGCTAAGTCAATGACCATTTTGGAGTCCCCCAAGATTTTATCTTCTTTATACCTTGTTTAATGGCGCAGTGTAGAAGAGTTCAGAGCATTGTGAATTCATCTTTTGAGTTCAAGTTGTGGCCCTAAGCATATTGTAAATGAAAACAATTAGAGGAGTTAATAATCATGTGTAATGTCTCTTTCCACCCATTTTTTTTGTAATTCCATCATCAAGTGTATATTCGTGCAGTTATAAATGACACTTTTCTTATACAAATATGCTTGAATGTACTTAGCATTCAATTATTTAATGTTCTTAACTAATTTTCATGGCGTTGCCATGACAAAATACTTGTTCAATGATTCTTTATTCCACATGCTAATTCTACCATCACACTGCTTGTCAACATTAAATGAAACTTCTTCTCTTCAGAGATATACAATTGTTATTCTTCTTTCTGATGCATGCATTATGACTTACTTCATTAATTTTGGTAACATGTTCATCATGTGTTTGTATAAAAAACAATGGATACGATCATCTTGTTCATGTTTATGTAGTATTGCGATCCTACTTTCTCAAGCCCACATTATAAATAAAAGATTGTGGTCTTAAAGGAACGAACTATAACTTTATAGGTTTGAGAAGTCTCTTATTGTTTACAGAGTATGCATTTATTTTATCATTATTTATATTGTCTATTGTATCATAGTTTCTAAGGACTATAATCCTTTTACTATGACTTGATGGTCAAGTATTAATTATTGAAACTAATTAATTAAACCGATGACCCTTTATCTACCCATGTGTAAACCTTGTATTGTCGTTGGTGATGGTTTTAACCCACTCCTTTATGTTAAATGAGTTTATTTTTGTAACTATATCATGGTGGTGTTAGTGGATTGAATCCACGAATCAACCTTTGGTAAACTATATAATATTCCTATGGCTCTTGGCCTTAGGATCTATAGAAAGTGTTATCATAAGGTTTGTGTTACACATAGTTGTCACTCGGTAAGTTATGTACACACATCAACGTAGTATATTAAATGTGTCGTGTTAATAGAGGGTTATTTATTTGGTAACCAACGGTGAAATTTTGGCTTACACCAATGCAACGATTATTGGAATTCCATGAGGAGAGATCATTGCATGCCACGTCGCAACACCATTAAAATTTATATTTGTCTTACTCTTGTCAATACCACCATGACTTAACTATATTGAATCAACCCTATATATATTCCCTATATATATATATATTCCCTTTTGTTTTCTTCAACAATTCACTATTTTCATGAGGAATAATACTTGTTCATTTTTTAATTGATTGTATGGTTATGAGTCATGCATGCGTCATTTTGGTTCTGGTTTGGTTCGGGGCCAAGGACATAATTCTTTTTACTTGCAGTAATATAAATTATCTATCGTGTGTTCATATATTTTCTTGAGCGAACTATTTTCAAATCACTTCAATAAAATCCAAAATACATAAATGGATATCACATATAAATAAAACTACAACATCTTTGTTGTGTGCAAACTAGGTTTTTTATGTTTTCAACCAAGAACGTTTTCATCTCCTAGGCAAATAAACTTATTTGAAAATAAAAGGTAAACTAGATGTATTTCTTTTCTTTCTCATTGCAATGTATAAATAATAAATTTTCCATAGAGGATAACATTCTATAGATTTCTCTATGTATTTCTTGCCACTCTGATAAATAATAAACAAGCAACTGATAATAGAATTCTACATGCAAGTTTAAATTTCTTTCTACAAACAATTAAATAATAAATAGAACACATAGTACATTTGGTTATAAAAAAATATTGTAGATTTTGCAACCACTCTCTACTGTAATACTTGTTAATCATTAATAAAACAAAGATAAATAAAATAAGAGAACATATATGAGTTTGCTTCAATAACTGGGGAATAAACTGAGTAGAGAACCGGTTCCTCCCAACCATAAACATGGACATCCAAAGTCACTTGTCCTTGTCACCCTAGAGCCTAAATCATTATTCCATGGGGACTGAAAATTGTATAACCTTTTCTAGTTTTCTTGAGTTTAATTCTTGACTGAACCATCAAACTATTTTTCCCTCACAAGTACTCAACAACGACCTACCTCATAACATACTTATTTTTATATCTTTTCCTAGGTTTTTTCAAGTTGGCCTCATCCCTAACCCTAGGGAATCTTCTGGCCTACTTTTGTGGTAGTTTGTTCCCTCACATCCCATATTTTTTAGAGTAGGGTTCCACTTGTTCCATGGACAATAATTCATTCAGGTTGTTTTATCCTTTTCACCCACCCATGAAATACTGATTTACTCTTTGTTATTGGATTCCCTAATCAGTTTATCTCCGGTTAATTAAATAAATTAAAAATAAAAGTTACAAAAATATTCCTCGTCAATGTTTATGATGACATAGTTCCACATAAGTCTTTTCTAATATCTTTCAAAATATGAATTTTAAAATAAACTAGCAAGAAATTAAATGTTAAAATCTACAAACTAAGGGGCACTACATCAAGAATGCTCCTTCTCTGCAGACCGGTGGATGTCCCTAACTTGCTCCGTCAAAGAATCCCCATGGGATTTCCATGTCAATGGAGGGAATTGATAGAGATATTGGTTTGTTTTGTTTAGGTTTAGCTTCATGCTCGATGGTGTTTTTAAATACATAATTTACTACCACTTCTGTTGGCACCATCTGTAATACCCTTGTTTCCCCTAGCTTTTAAATATAACTATATTTTTCTAAAAGGGTAGTGTAAATATTTATGCTACTAATGTAAAAAGGAAAATGTTGGACAAATGATGAGGGGGATTTCCTATATAGATCATGATGTCATGAGAGGGAATCAATGAGGAAATTTCCCTTACCAATTTGATAATCAAGAAAGATCCAGATTGCCCATTCTTCTAGAATTGTAGTTAAAGGAGGAAGTTGGTAGTTGAACTATCAACTTCCCACATTTATGAAAAGGAATGGGTGTTGTACCAAAAATTCCTTGTCTCAGAAGCATGGGCAGAAAAGTACCCATCTAGATGATTCTGGCTAACCCATGAATTGGGGGATTTGACCTACGAAATCTTACTGAAGAAGGAAAGAAACAAGGAAAAAAGGGAGAGCGGAGAGGAGGGGAGATATTTAGTTGATTCTGTGAACCATTTTCTGAGTAGAGAGGAGTGTGAGAAAGCCTCTCTGGTTGTTAGAAACAAAGAGAAGAGAGAATAAACATGAATGGGTCTGGTGACCATTTCTAAAAAGGAAAAAAACATGTGAGGCTCTATGGTTCTGAAGAGAATTGAGAAAACAAACTTCTCTAGGTGCAGGAACTATTGGGCTGTGTTTTCTTATAAAGCTGAGAAATAGAGTTGCAGAGAGTTTGAGTGATTGAGAAAATAATCACAACAGGCTCCCTTGCTTGGTGGATAGAAAACCGGATTGCCAGGTTCCCGTGGGAAAAGGAGAGTAACCTTTGTCCCTTGTTGTTGCTGACCAAAATAAGAACCTCTCTCGCATGGCATCATGATCTAGATAAGCGGTGGACAGTTGAGGAATACACCAAGATAAATTGTGCCTATGATTGGGTGGAAAAGGGAACACACTTCAACAGTTTCCAACTAATTCCAAGTTTCAGATAAGTGATTTTCTAAGCTCTGTATTTGCTAGACCGATTTATTTTATAATACAGATTTCAAGTGCTAGATGCTTGCATAAATTATTCTTTTATTTAAATGATTAAATTTGTGACTCTGATTTCCTGACTATCTGAGAAATCTGAAGTACAGTTTCAGAAATCAAATTCTTTCATTGGTTCTCTTCCTACCCATGTCTAGAAAAATAAAGTCGTTAGTAATGGGCTCTAAGCCAAATTGGAGCATAATATTGGTTGATCATTTGTTTTAGTCTATATGAACTAATTCTCAAGCGGTAGTAAAGTCAAGCCACCGTAATCATCCAAAATCATCTTGGTAATTATGAAAGTGCAACCTTTTGTTAGGAATTTGAAGGCTGGACATGTTGGAGTTACTTCACACACACCTAGGATTTATTTTTCCTAAGGTTTTTCCTTGTTTATTAGTCATAATTAGTCATTATCAAGTCTCCTATATTTTAGCAGAGAATATTCCACCTAGAGAATATTCTCTTTCAGTTGACACTTCAGTTTGACTAGTTGACTTGAGTTTAGATGTTGCATTGGTTTTGTCACCATGGAACATTGGGATCTTCACCAGCTAATGTGCACTTTCCTTGGGATCATCACCAGAATGGCGCATTACCCTTGATTCCCTAAGTTAACTCCTCACTACTCTTTGTTCAGTTAGTTAACTGAAGGCTAGTTGACTAGTTAACTCAACTAGGTGGCAGTTCACTCCCATAACTGCCTAAGAGACTAGACTAGGTGGAAGTTCACTCCCGTAACTATTGGTGTGTGTCCATATCACTCTAGACCACCACTATGGTGCATTGTTTCTGCTCCAGTGCACACTCATTGAGTTATACAAAGTATATCATGTGTAAATGATTCATTATTCATAACGGTTAATGATAATTCTTTCATTCTTTCTCTCCTTCTTCTTCTTTCTCCAATTCTCTCTGAAATGTGTGTATTATTGTTTAGCTAGATATATTATGTGTAGGTTAAACAAATTTACATGGTATCAGAGCCGAAGGACTACTAAGAAAAAGCTAAACCAAAATTTTTGCAGGTACAAAAGATTGAAGACAACATAAAGATGGATTTCCAAAAAGAATTCATGCTTACACCTTACAAATATTTTGCATGGAAGGAGAAAATAGCCATACATCTCTGAACCATAGGTTTGTACAGGTTAGCCTTGAATAAATATACATAATCAACATCAACCATAGAAAAATCCAAGTACTTAAATCGCATGGATGAGGCACTCAGAACAATTTGCAGTCTTATTTCTCCTGATCTCCTTTTTCACATATCTTCTTGTAAGACTTCCAATGAAGCATGGACCACCTTGGAAAACAAGATGAGATGAGGGGACACATTTTGGAGGTGGAAATGCTCACATTGGATCCAAAAGGATTCGACAATATCCAAGATTTCTTTACAAAATTCAAGGATTTATTGTCGCAACTCAAAGTTTGCAAGGTTGATAAATCGAAGGAGGAGATTTACTGTTGCAACTCAAAGTTTGCGGGGTTGATATGGGATGAAATGTTTGGACATTTGAATTTCATATACATGCAACAACTTAGCAAGAAAATATTGGTTGATGGTCTACCAGACATCCATTTCTCCAAGGGAGTATGTGAGGGATGTGTTCTTGGAAAACACCCTCAAGAGAAATTCGACAAAGGAAAGTCTCAGAGAGCTTATGCACCTTTAGATATGATCCAAAGTGACCTTATGGGTCCTTTTCCGCATCCATCCATCAACAAAGAGAGGTTTGTTCTCATTTTTTTTGATGATTTGTCACGTTTTACTTGGATCTACTTTCTTAGGAAAAAATCCGAGGTCTTTCAACATATCAAAGATTTCAAAGCCCTGGTTGAGACACAATCCGGAAAGAAGATCAAATTCCTCCAAACTGATAATGGGGGGGAGTATGTAAATCATGAGATCCATAATATTTTCCATGAGGCAAGGATTCAGTTGTAGCACACAGTTCCCTATACTCTGGAGCAAAACAAATTTGTTGAGCGGAAAAGCAAATCTCTAAAGGAGATGGCATCTTGCATGTTGCATGCAAAGTCACTACCACAGAGACTATGGGCCGAAGGAGTTAATTGTGCAACATACATCCAAAAACAATCTCCCCATAGATCTATCAAGGATAATAACCCCTACGAGGCTTGGAGCGACCTCAAACCGGAAGTGACCCAATTTCGCATTGATCCACAAAGCACTGAGTGTATTTTTGTTGGATACCCTGATGGTGTGAAGGGATATAGGATTATTGATCTTTCCTCGGACCAATATGGGCTAATTTTCCGCTCAAGGTGCATCAGGCATCAATCTGTCTCAGGCCAAGTATGCATGAGATCTCCTTGAGATATTTCACATGACAGACTGCAAGTCTGCTCCGACTCCTTTCCTATCAGGAGTCAAACTTGAGGATGGCGGGGAGAATCCACTGGTTTACAACACACTGTATAGACAACTAGTTGGGAGCTTGTTGTATCTCACAGTCTCCAGACCATATCTCTCCTATGCAGTTGGCGTAGTTGCCAGGTTCATGCAGGAGACACATGAGCCACATTGGAAGGCTGCAAAGCATATCTTTTGATACGTATAGTGCACCATCACCTTTGTGATTCATTATGTAGAAGACTCTACATTAGATATTATCGGGTTTACCGATTCTGACTGGGATGGCGATAACACTGATCACAAGTCCACATTTGGTTACTCACTTAGTCTTGGTTCCGGGCCTATCTTTTGATTGAGAAAGAATCAAGCCGCCATTGCTCTATCTTCAGCTGAGGCAGAGTACAAAGGGGTAGTTAACATAACCATTCAGGCTATGTGGCTACAACATTTTCTCACTGAGTTGGGCATTCAGTTTCATCGACCGATCGTCATCTGGTGTGACAACCAGAGCACTCTGAAGTTCTGCAGAGATACAGTTAAGAGGCAATGGATGAAGCACATCGAGATCCAAATGCACTATATCTGGGACTTAGTACACGAGGGGATCATCGACTTACTTTTCTGTCTTTTAGCAGAACATATGACATACATCTTCACCAAGACCATCACTTAGAAGAAGTTTCATTTTCTGCGAAGTAGTCTTGGAGTGAAAGACACAGTTGCCTAGAAACTGTAGTTATTCTTTTTACATACATTGTACCTTGAGGGGGGTTTTTTCTCATGATGTTTTCCCTCTTTCCTAACTTATTTTAGTGTATCTTTTGTATTTGGGTACCTAACATGGCCTTGTTTCCGGGACCCATTCTTTATTTTCACCATAGTGATGTTCAGGGGGGGTGTTGGAGTTACTTCACACACACCTAGGATTTATTTTTCCTAAGGTTTTTCCTTTTTTATTAGTCATAATTAGCCATTATCTAGTCTCTTATATTTTAGGGGAGAATATTCCACCTGGAGAATATTCTCTTTCAGTTGACACTTCCGTTTGACTAGTTGAGTTGAGTTTAGATGTTGCATTGGTTTTGTCACCATAAAACATTGGGATCATCAACATATAATGTGCACTTGCCTTGGGATCATCACCAGACTAGCGCATTACCCTTGATTCCCTGAGTTAACTCCTCACTACTCTTTGTCTAGTCAGTTAACTAAAGACTAGTTGACTAGTTAACTCAACTAGGTGGCAATTCACTCCCGTAACTGCCTGAGAGACTAGACTAGGTGGCAATTCACTCCCATAACTGCTGGTGTGTGTCTAGATCACTCTAGACCACCACTATGGCACATTGGTTCTCCTCCAGTACACACTCATTGAGTTATATAAAGTATATCATGTGTAAATTATTCATTATTCATAACGGTTAATGAGAATTCTTTCATTCTTTCTCTCCTTCTTCTTCTTTCTCCAATTCTCTCTACAAATCTGTGTATTATTGTTTATCTAGATCCATTATGTGCAGGTTCAACACATTTATAGGGCATATGACTTTGGCCTCTCTGTTGGTATGGAAAGACTACCATACTTAGAAGTTGAAGAAATATCAGTCCATGTTTGACAATAAGAGAACAAGCCACACGTTAGAGAAGAGGCAAAGTATTTTTGCAAACAAACATTAGGAAAGGAATGAGAAATGCACTTTAAGTTTCTAAATGTGGAGTGAAATGAAATTTGAAATTTAAAATATTGTGAATAATCAAATTCCCTTTGAATTTGGTAAGAAACAAATTTTACTTGGAATTTCAGAGTAAATTTGTATTGGGAATATTGAATAGTTCCTTGAAAATAGGAAAGAAATGCATGTAAACAGGGGATTAGTAATCCGTGGTAAAAGCCATTGTCTTACCATGAAGAAATTCACTCCAAGAATTATAATATGATGGAAAAATAATACAAATATTGCTTGCATAATTAAATGCATTTAAGTATTTAGGTATTTCTGGGAAAATAGGAATGAAGAGGAAGGATCGGTAAACTCCGATAAAATTTCAGAGTTACCCATTAAATACTTCAATATTAGAATAATAAATATTGTAAAATATTATAATCACAACCTAGAAATTTTCTTCCTCGTACGTGAATAATGAAGATTTGGAATATTTTCCTTTTTGGGTAAAGGAACAAACTATGCTAAGTTTACTTGATTTTATTATTTATGCTCTGCACAGATAGTTTGGTGCTCCTGAAGGAGTCACTATTAATGCATTTTATTTATCAGAAATTTAATTCATGGAAATATTTATTTCCTTTTATCCTTTTCAACTTAATATTACATGCACATAACTTAATGTGTAAATTCCTCCTAGACTTAGGCCGTCGGAGAAATAAAAGGAGTTTTTTTATGGATATGCGAAACTTTGAATCCGAAATGCCTAAGGAGTTAAGACTTTAAATGAAATTTTAATTCATTACCTTTTTCAGAGTTAGGCTATTGAAGATATGTGATGGGCACGTTCGATTGAAGTCCGAAGCCATCAGAGCGATGACATGAGGGTTATAAGGAATAAATTACATATTGTAAATGTTTACCTTGCTACTTTTCAATTGGCCATCAGAATAATGAGAAAGGATTAGGTGAACAAAGTGTGAATGGCTCTGGTGATTATTCCTAAATATTATAATTATTAAAGAATTAACATTCCACCCTGTTCAGAGTGAACCATTCATAGTGAATAAAAGGAATCACTCGAATAGATTTTGAAACCATCGAAGCGATGGTCTATGCATATGCGAGTTCAAATAATTTATAATATAATAATTTTTCTTTCATGGTTGGCCATCAGAGTATTGAGACAAGGGTAAGTAGTTGGGGTCTGAAATCCTAGGTGATAAAAGGTTCCACATACATTTAATAACATTAAACTCTGCTCTCTCATTATTGGTGGTCAAAGAATTAAGAGGGGCACATGTATTTCAAGTGAAAAGACCTCGGGAAATGGATTGAATTGATACAATATGTATAAATAGGTTCTTTAAGCCTTCTTGTGTTCTTTCAACTTTGACAACTAATTCTCTGGGGTGGATGCACTTATTTCCTACATGGATAGGTTCTTTAAGACTTCTTGTGTTCTTTCAACTTCGACAGCTAATTCTCTAGCCCTCTGTTGCTTCAACTTATTCTCTTGTTCTTATATTAGTCGCTATATCTTTCTAGCTATGAAGTCCCTTAATTCTTGTTTTTTATTTTTTGTAGATTCCTCTTCTTCTTTCCTTTTGATATGATCTTTCTCAATCCAAGTCTTTCCTAACACGAGTGCAAAAGGAGATTTGTTCTCAACAAACTTAATGACTTCAAATTCTTCTTCGGTCAATGCTCCATGAGCAATCATAGGTACATTAGTAACTCTTCCACATAGGGTTATCATCTTTCCTTGAAAAAAAAACTATCCTTCCCAATGAAGGTATCATAGTAGGCTTTCCCAAAATTTCCCAAGTGTTTTCTGGCATAATATTCACTTGTGTTTCCTTATCCAAGACGTAATCTACGTCAAAGTCTCTTATTCTTGTTTCTATGCGTTGTTTATCTTTTAAGATCTATGATAAAATGATGTCTCTCTGATCATTCATTGTTTCTTTCAGCTGTAATAACATAGTCTCTATTTCTTTCTAGTTTTCTAACATATCCTTAGTTCCTTCTTCATAGTTTTCTAGTCTCACGTTCATCTTTTCAACTTTGGCAATCATTCTAGGGCAATCCTCAACTTCATGGACAATAGCTTTACAATAGAGACAAATAGGACCTATACCAGGGCATTCATTATAAAGATGTTTATAACACAGTGTCAATCCTCTCTTTCTTTTAAACAATCCCCAACCTTTCCTGTACTACGCACTGGGATCACAGTGATGGACCTGCAATCTGCAAAAATTATTTCTAGCTTCCTGCATCCACTTGTTAGTCCAAAAAATATTTCTATGCATAGGAATACCATATCTTTAACTATCTCTATCAAATCTATTCATATCAACTCTTTCTTCTAACTATGCCTTAGTTTTCAGACTAGGACAAAATCTATCAAACATACCTAGATTCATACTTTCGAAGAAAAAATTTCCCACTTATCTTACCTTTATCAAAGCATAAATCTTTAATATCTTACCTCTTTTCTTCAGACCAGACTTCTCTCTTACCACAGAGCTTCGTAAGTCAAGTAGAATAATGCGCAATACATCAATAGATCTATGCACATAGATTTCTCTTTTCTTCAGTTCCCAGCAATCACAGTTTCAGGTCCCGACAACAGAACCATTTGTTGGCACAGGGTAGAACTAGGTTTCAACATTTTAACAATGCACCAACAAAACTCTAACTATCAGCNNGTCTACAACCTAGCTAGGACACAGATATGTGATTACAAAACTTAACATAGAACTTATCCAATCAATATTCATTAGTTCATAAGTCCCATTCACATCGTAGATTAAACCCTAATTACAGAACAATGAAATAATGATCAAATCAAACACTTCCAATCACTTAGCACATAGCCTTAACTCAGATCTAACATTCATTCACATCATTAGGC
Source organism: Picea sitchensis (assembly GCA_010110895.2). Taxonomy (NCBI): domain Eukaryota; kingdom Viridiplantae; phylum Streptophyta; class Pinopsida; order Pinales; family Pinaceae; genus Picea; species Picea sitchensis. The sequence goes on along the minus strand of SNQJ01S0139233.1, from coordinate 10,628 downwards.
ACTAAGATACAATATCATATGCATGCATTATACATATCATCAACAACACTAAGAAAATAATCACATAATCAACATTAATAACATCACACAAAGCACATTAACACAGAATATACGTGGTTCACCCCAGTGTGGGGCTGCATCCACCAACTCTTATTCTTATTCTTTATTAGTTTGCAAGATTTCTACATTCTTCTTCTCCTAGGCACAAAGCCACATAGCCAACTCCTTAAAGGATAGGAGATCTGTGCACACCTCGCCAGATCCTCCTTCCCTGAATTAGGTCAAGGCACAAGCCAACCCCTTAATAGCACAAATCCTTACACAGTTTTTGCACATAGCTAACACTACTTATTACATCACTTAGATATCTATTTATACATTACAAAAAGGCCTAAACATGGGTAAACCCATGGGTCGACATCCCATACCCGTTACATAAACCCTAAAAGCCCAAAAAGCCTGCAAAACATGTGAGATTCTGTGATCTCCTCTTTGCCTGGGTGCTCCATCTTCAACTAGATTTTCGATGTCCCAAAAATGGTCAAACATGACCAATGTTTCCTCAAAAATTGGTCAAGGGCCAACAAGTCCACATACTTACAACAGTTCCACCTCAACATCAAGTATAAAACATGAAGTACCAACCAAGTTGTTGATTGCCTCCGCCAACCTCCAGTCGCGACACTCACCACAGTGCTAGACTCTTGTGGCCACAAGACCTCTGTATGGCCCCACCTATACTAGATAGACCCTGAATTCTCCACCACCTACCAAATGTTGGGCGACAACTCAGTGGATGCTAATTTCCATGTTCAAGATGGGTTGTTGTGCCATCTGTACCATCTTTGTGTTCCATCAAGCGAGCGTGTAAAGATGATTTGGGAAGATCACTACAATTGGATGGTAGGACACTTTGGCGTCGAAAAGACTGTGCCAGTGTTGCAGAAAAATTTCTACTGGCCAAAACTTCGACAGGATGTTGGCATATCAGGTCCTACACCGCCTACGCTATTGCCAAACCGGCCACTAAGAAACAGGGCTTGTACATCCCTTTGCCTACTCCTGATAGGCCATGGGAATCCATCTCAATGGACTACATGTCAGGCCTCCCGTCCACCAAGAGAGGAAATGACTATGTTTTTGTGGTTGTTGATCGCTTTTCCAAGATGGCAATTCTAGCCACCTGCAAGAAGAACATCACAGCAGAAGCCACTGCCAAGATCTTCTTTGAACGAGTATGGGTACATTTTGGGATCCCACAAACCATTATCTCAGATCATGACAGTCATTTCCTCAGCACATTTTGGTCGAGCCTCTGGTCACTGCTGGATACCAAGCTCACAAAATCCACTTCCTTCCACCCCCAGACAGATGGCCAAACTGAGGTCATCAATCAAATGATCGTACATATCTTGCGCATGTACAATTCAAAACACCTCCACAGATGGGATGAGAGTCTTCCCTATTGCCAACATAGCTACAACCGAGCCCTGCATAGCTCAACTGGCCACAACCCCTTTCAGGCGGGGTTGGGATTCCAACCATTGGGCCCCATGGATGTTGCACTACCCCTGTTGACCACCTCAACCGAATCGTCCCCTGCTCCACCAGAAGCTGACAAAAACACCTAGTTCATTGAAAGGATCCAACACATCTTCCAACGGGTTCAGGATATTCTAGAGAATTTTAATGCCAAGTACAAGCAATGCCATGATCAACATCGAGTGCCACATAAGTTTTGGGTGGGAGACAAAGTTTGGTTGCAATTGCAGAAAGAACACCTTATAGGGCCCCATCAGAAGCTTCTCCCACTCCCTTATGGGTCGTACACCATCACCAAGGTTGTGGGTGACAATTGTTTTGAGCTCAACATTTTCCCTTTCCTTGGCCTGCACCCAGTCTTCAACGTGGCTCTCCTTCGGCCATATTTCCCACCATTATTGGACACCTTAGAGATAGCAGAGAAGTTGAAACCAAAATAGCTCGAGACTGAATGCATGCAAAATGCATCAGGTGATCATATTGTGGACACAAATCTCAAGGGAACTCGACAACAAAGGATCCATTTTTATCGAGTCATCAAAGCAGGGTAGCTCCTACACCAAGGCAAGTGGCTCACTCAGGGCCAAATTTAGTAGAAATTTCCTCATCTGATGGGGGAACTAAACACAATGGATACTATTGCTTCCTAAGGAGGGAGGATTGATCCAGGTGGATATCATTGGCCACCCACCTTTTCCAACTCGCGCAAAACAGTTTTCTCACAATTTTGGTAATTTACTATTTTTAGCAGTGTTTAACTTCTGGGGCCATTTTGAGGGCCTAAATGAAGGTTTTTCGAGATCGATATTATCAATAATAGCTAAAGGATCTGATTGATCCCCCAAAATGAATATCCTCAACAATACCTTTCAAACGGGATATCGTGCGCCTAAAATGGAGATCGTATGCAAAAGTTACGACCCTGGGAAGTTGATGTATGAACTTACCCAAATGGGGCCCACATGACTTTTGATGCTTCATCTCCTAGGGTTAGGTTTTTGGATGTCTAGGATTTTTGACATTCCTGTTTATTGTAAAAAGGCCTTCAAAGCCTCATTTTAATCATCTTCTTGTGAATGAGCACAACCGTCACATCTCTTCTCAGAGATAAGCCTCCACCATTCCAACAAGCTTGTTTTCCACTGCATTTTACAGCTTCAGCTTATTTACTTATTGAATAGAAAATCAATTTTACTTGTTATTCTTTGTTAAGCATCTTTTAATAATTTTTATTCATTTCATTCTTCGCATAAAATATGGATCAATGGAAGCCAGAAGAAACTCATCTCAACATAGGTCATCAAGCAGTTGGATTTGTCGACAAGACCACACCCCCAACCATACAACATTGGGTGGCATCGCCAGGGTTGAGATCTTTTTGTTATCTAACAATGTCTCCTATCCTATGACATTAATCCCTTCAAGGATGAGGTATTGTGTGATGTTTCCCCACTGGAAGTATGTGATGTTTTGTTAGGCCAACCATATATGTTGAAGTGTCATGATGTTTATGATTTTCAACCCCCGAGTGTCATTGTTTCTTTGGGGGTCATCTCTACAAGGTACCAGAGCTATTTTCGACTACTGTCCCACCAAAAAAGTGTCGCAAAGTAGTCTATCATACATTTTTTTTTATCTTCTTCACGATCTGGTCAGAAGGAAAATAGAAGGACAATGCAACCTCAACCCAAGACCTTTCTATCCAACAGAAGAAGATCGACAAGATAATAGAAGAGCACAAATATATTCCTACTGCACCTATGGGGGTGCCTCCACACTACCCAGTTAATAAAAGTTATAATAGATCCCTTCATACTCTTCATGTTTCATCTTCAATGACAGAGTACTCATGTAATCATGTAGATCATACATCTAGATTGGTTGAACAGATCCAACCCCTCCAACAACAGGTTCACGATAACCTTCAACAAGCTAAGCGAGACAACTTCTTCAGCAAGAAAGGAAACTCACTAATGTTCAGATTCAACAAAGTATTCCTCAGGAAATTGAAACAATGGAGACCATTTCTTCCTAAGTGGGGATGAATGATCCAAGTGGATATCGGTGGCCACCCACCTATTCCACTGGCTCGAAATACAGTTTTCCACCCTGGCATTTTTTCTACAGTTTTTTAGGTCCCAAACTTTTGGGGTCGTTTTGAGGCCCTAAACAATATATTTTTGACATATGGGGGCCTATATAATATCCTAAGACTCTATCGTTCTTCTCCAATAGACCTTTCCAACAAGCTATCATGTGACCCAAATGGATATTGTATGCAAAAGTTACACCTTTGGGAAGTTGACATATCAACTACCCCCATCGGGGCCCGTAAACCTTTTGGTGTTTCATCTTCCAGGGTTAGGGTTTTGGATTTTATTTATGTTAAAAAGGAATTTGGAGCCTCCTTGTAAACATCATATTCTTGAGAATGAACGTAGCCATCACATCTCTTCCCAGAGATAATATGCCACCATTATAGCGAGTTCATTCACTCTGTATTTTTACAATTTTTGTACATTTTTCTCATTAATAGAAATTGTATATTACAGTATCTCTATGTTTCTTGCAATATTTCTGTGTATTTTATTGTTATATATCTGCCTTCATTTTGTTCCCAAAATAATCTGGATCAGTGGTATCAGAACAAGCTTCTCCTTTTTGTTTCTTAGTGCATGTCCCCGACGAGGTCAGGATATCGAGAGTTGGGTCTTGAGCTAGTTTCTCTCAAGGACAACTTCTCTTGCCATTCCAAGCATCCTCCCATGGAAAAATAAAAGAGAGATGATGGAGCAGGAGATCCTATCAAGTTGTTGCTTGTGGAAGCCCTCGTGCAATAGAGGAACGATATGTTGGAAATTTTTTCCCAAATCCTTCAACGATTACCAACACTAGTAGACACGTCTTCATCAAGAAGTCACTTTGGAGACACTTCCCCATTCAATGTACACGTTAATTTTGATATTCCTATATTTGAAGGTCATATCAATGTGAATGCTTTGGAAAAGTGGTTAAATATGCTAGAAGGTTATTTCTCTATCCACAATTTTTCCAATAGAGAAAACATCACCTTTGCGCTCCTTTAGGTTGTCCCCCATGTCAAACATTTGTGGGAAAATTATTGGAAGAAAAATTCCACAGAGTATGGAATATTTTGGGCTGATCCCACTTGGTATTTTTTTATGGATGCAGTCAAGGAGAAATATTACGATGTTGGAAATTATGATGACCAATACATGAGATGAACCACACTGCATCAAGAGAGGGGCCACACAGTGCTAGATTTCACAGATACCTTCCATACGTTACGCACCAAGATGGGTATCAAAGACTCTAAGAGACATTTGGTTCTAAAATACCACGGATATCTACACAGGTATGTCCAAACCGAAATGGATTTTCTAGACATCACATTCCTGAGAACCACTTATCGATATGTTGTCAAAATCGAGCAAACATTTAAGCAACATAAGAAGCCAAAATTTGGGTCTACAAATAGGAAACAACCAAAGTATGGTAAAGGCATCCCCAAATCACAAAACATCCAACATAAAGACAACCAATCCAATCCATAAGAAAAGAAGGGTAGCAAGAAGACGAAGAAGGACAGTGGAAAGTGGTGTGACTTCCACAAAATCCCTTGGCACAACATTGATGAATGTCGCTCAAAAAAATTATTGGTGGTCTAGCTCAAAGAAACATAGTTGATCTCAGACTCAAACTTTGAATCTGAAAGAAATAAAAGGAGACATATCATTTATGCCTAACACACTACTACCATTGCGACCACAATAATCCAACCAGAAGAACTAGATGATCTTGAGGAGGGGGGAGCTCTTATTCCATTCATTGATGTGGGTGAAGGGNGTGGCTTCACTAGGGTTGGGATCTCTACATTAGCCAACAATGTCGCTTGTCCTACGACATCAATCCCTTCAAGGATGAGGTACGGTGTGATGTTTCCCCACTGGAAGTATGGGATTTTATATTAGGATAGCCATATATGTGTAATCTTCATGTTGTTTATGAGTCTCGACCCCATAGTGTCATTGTTTCTATGGGGGGTTATCTCTACAAGGTATCAGAGGTAGTTATGACTACTGTCCCACCAAAATAGTTCCACAAAGTAGTCTCTCGTACAACCAAGTTTATCTTCTTTGAAATCCAATCAAAAGGAAAACAAAAGGATGCTACAACCACTATAGCCTCATCCCAAGACCTTTCTATGTAGAAAAAGTAGATTGAAAAGATTATAGAAGAGCACAAAGATATTCTTACTGCACCTTTGCGGGTGCCTCCACACTGCTCAGTCAAGCAAAGTTATGATAGAGCCCTTCATACTGTTCATGTTGCATATTCACTAACAGATTCATCCCATACTCAGGTAGATCATGTAGCTAGATTGGTTGAACAGATCCAACCCCTCTAGCAATAGGTTCACGACGACCTTCAATAAGCTAAGCAGGACAACTTCTTCAACAAGGAAAGCATCTCACCAAGGTTTAGATTCAGCAAAATCTTCCTTCAAAACTTGATGCAATGGAGAAAATTGCTTCATAAGTGTGGAGGAATGATCCAGGTGGATATCAATGGCCACCCACCTATTCCATTGGCTCGAAATATAATTTTCCACCTTGGCATCTTTTCTACAGGTTTTCAGGTCCCAAACTTTCGGGGCCTGTTTTGAGGCCCTAAATAACATTTTTTTGACATTTTGGGGGCCAAATTGTTTATCGAAGGCTCTAGTGTTCTTATCATCTAGACCTTCCCAATGATCTATCATTCGTTCGAAACGAAGATCATATGAAAAAGTTACACCCTCAGGAAGTTGACGTATCAATTACCCCCATTGAGGCCCGCAAATATTTTGGTGTTTCATCTTCTGGGGTTATGGTTTTGGATTTTATTTATGTTAAAAAGGAATTTTAAGCCTCATTGTAAACATCATCTTATTTCAAATGAGCATAGCCATCACATCTCTTCTTAGAGATAATCTTCCACATTATAGCGAGTTCATTCACTCTGCAGTTTTGCAGTTTCTGTACATTTCTCTCATTAATAGAAATGGTGTATTACTGTATCTCTATGTTTGATCCAGATTTAGGAGTGGAATGAAACTGATTAACAGAATGAATACAATGAGCAAAGAGATATAAAGAACAACACAGATATCCAGTGAACAATATCTTCTATTAAATAAATGAAATAGGCTAAAACTGTAAAACTACATAACTGAAACACTTGCTCGAATGGTGGTAGATATCTATAAGAAGATATGTGGCTGTTATGTGCATTTGTCTGAGAAGAATGATTAAAATGAGGCTCTCCAAAACCATAGAATTCCAAAAACCTAACCCTAGAAGGTGAAACGCAAAAAGTCATGTGGGCCCCTATGGGTAAGTTGGTACCTCAACTTCCCGGTAGGGATGATTTTAAGGATGGAATTTTTTTTTAAAATGTAGAAACCTTGGCGAATCTTACTAATCCTTTAGATGCCAACTATAAATGTTTGGCGATGTTTTTGTAAAATATTCAAATTTATAAGGATTTTATATAGTTTTTATAAAATTTTGGCGATTTTTAAGGTAAAATAATTTTATCATATAGAATTTGGGTGAATCATTTTTAAAATAGCGAATCTCGTTTTTGGAAAAACCAAGGAAAATTAGCCCATGACCGAAATTTAGTCCCTAAAATCATCCATGCTTCTCGTGGTCGTAAATTTTGCATACAACCTCTATTTTAGCTACGTGATAGCCCGTTGGAAAGGTATTTCAGATATCTACACATTCTCTGATTAAAATCTAACTCTTTCTACAGCTTGATTGTGTAAATCCAAAAAAACATTGTTTAGGGATCCAAAACGGCCCTGGAAGTACAAAAAGATGTGATGACATGAAAACATACAAAATAATCCAATTGGATTAGCTGATAGGCCACCATTATCCACCTAGAAGATGTGTAGGGATTCAAACATCCCTAGAAGTGTTTAAACCACAATTACAAAGAAGTACATAATAACGTGTTGAACTAAAAACGAACAAGAGGAGCTAGTTTGAATAGGTGGGTGGCCACCAATATCCACCTGGATCAATCCTCCCCCCTTAGGAAGAAATGGCCTCCATTGTATTAAGTTCCCCCATCAAGTGAGGAAACTGCTATTAGATTTGGACCCAGGTGAGCCACTTTCCTTGGTGGAGGAGTTTCCCTACCTTGATAACCCGATAAATATGGATCCTCTATTGGTGAGTTCCCTTGACATGTGTGTCCACTATCTGATCAGTGGATGCTTGTTCCATGTAGTCAAGGTTGAGCTCTGTTTGTGTCAGTAGTTCTAGGATCTCTGAGGTGTCCAATAATGGTGGAAAATATGGCCGAAGGAGGTCCACATTGAACACTGGGTGCAGGCCAAGGAAAGGTGGAGTGTTTGGCTCAAAAGCATTGCTATCCATAGCCTTGGTGATAGTGTAAGGCCCATAGCGAAGTGGGTGGATATTCCAATGGGGCCCTATGATACACTCCTTCTACAAATGTAACCAGACTTTATCTCCAACTTGAAACTAGTGCGGTACCTTGTGTTGATCATGGCTTTTCTTATACTTAGCATTGAATTTTTGCAAAATATCATGGACCTGTTGGTGGATGTGCTAAATCCACTCAATGAATCTGGTGGATTTTTTGGTCTCAGACTAAACATGGGTAGAGTCTGTATGTGTGGTGGGAATAGGTAGTGCAACATCAATGGGACCCAAGGGTTGGAATCCTAGCCCCACCTGAAATGGGCTATGGTGAGTGGAGCTATGGGGAGCCCTGTTGTAATTGTGTTGAACATAGGGGAGACTTTCATCTCATGTATGTGGATTATTAGAGTTGTACATGCACAGGATATGCACACTCATCCAATTGACAACCTTTGTTTAGTCGTTTGTTTGGGGGTGGAAAGAAGTGGATTTAGTGACCTTGGTGTCCAACAGGGACCAAAGACTCGACCAAAATGTGTTGAGGAACTTGTTGTCCCGGTTGGAGATGATGGTCTGTGGTATCCCAAAATGGACCCACACTCGTTCGAAGAAGAGATTCACAATATCTGTCGTTGTGATATTCTTCTTGTAGGATGTGAGGATGGCCATCTTCAAAAACCAATCAACGACCACAAATACACAGTCATTTCTTTGCTTGGTGGACGAAAGGCCAGACATGTAATCTATTGAGATGGATTCCCAAGGGTTATCAGGAGTAGGAAGAGGGGTGTATAATCCTTGTATCTTGATGGCCATTAATAGATAAAGTGTACTATAATAATACACTTTATCTATTAATGCCCCCCCCCCCTTGGTTGGCTTGGCAATGGCACATGTAGTGAAATATATGATATACTTGCTGGTGTCCTGTTGGTGTTTTGTCCAATATTTTTTTTTTTTAAGAATGACCACAATTTTCTCCACGCAAAAATGTCATGCCATCCGACTGTAGTGGGCTTCCTAAATCAGCTTTGCACGCTCGCTTGTAGGAACACAAAGATGGCCCAGATAGAATAATAGTTTGTCCTGAATGTGAAAATCGGTGACAGTCGCGCCTGTACCAGAGAGCTGATAGGTGGTGGTGAAGTCTGGATCTTGCCGATAAAGGTGGGGCCACTCAAATGCCTCATTTCCACAGAAATGGAGCACAGTGGTGAGGGAAGCCACGAGAGGTCGCCTGAGGCATTCAATGACACGATTTGAGATCCCTGTCTTATACTCTATGTTGATATGGAACTGTTGCAGGTAGGTGGACCACTTCTGATGGAGGTCATTCTGTAATTTCCCCTGTGTCTGTATGAACTGTAGAGGCTTGTGATCAATGTGGATGATCGTCTCCTTCCCCAGAATGTAATTTTTCCATTAACGACATGATTTTACAATGGAATACATTGCTTTGTTACAGGTGGGGTATTTTCTGACAATATTTGAGAGTGTCTCACTATCGTATGCCACTAGATGACCATGTTGAGTGATAATTGTGCCTACAACATAGTCAGATGCATTAGTCTCAATCTCAAACGGTTGTTGCAGATTGGGCAAGGAGAGTACTGGAGTTGAGCACAAGAAATGATTCACATCATCGAATGCTCATTTTTTTTGCTTCCCTCACACCAACCTTTCCATGCCACCGCCCTTGGTCACCTAGATGAGAGCCCATGCAATATGGGAGAATCCAACATGAACCGTCCGTAGAATTTGACCAGTCCCAAGAAGCTCTGAAGCTCGGTTAGTGTGGTCAGGGTTGGTGAGTCACAAATGACTTGGATCTTAGCTGGATCAACATGTACCCCATGCTCATCAACAATGTAGCCTAAGTATTGGACCCTGTTCATGCCAAAAGAGCATTTTTCCAAGTTGGCATATAGCTTGTGTTTTCGTAGAGTGTTCAAAACCTGTTGAATATGCTGCATGTGTTCCTCCAACGTTCTTTTGAAGATGAGGACACTAGTACATATGACCAAATTTGCGACGGTTTTTCATTGATATTGCCACACTTATCCATCACAATTTCCACGAAAGATGAGATTTTTCTCGTCGGAATACTTTCGTCACTATATCCACGATCCAGGTGTGCATGGAAACATTGACGAAATGAGCTCTCCATGTGTCACCACCTTCAAGATCGGTTAACCCTATGCATCGTCGCAATTATGATGAAATTTCGTCACAATAACAATGAAGAAGCGTGTCAATTACGACGAAAAGTTATGCCAAGCCAATAACTTACGACACAAATGCTGAATGTGCGACACAAAATTGTCTCAACTTGCGACGAAAATCTGTGGCAATATCGATGAAAATGTATCTCAAGACCAAACTTACGATGTAGATGTTGTATGTGCGATGAAAAGTCGTGGAAAATTGTGACGAACTTGCGTCGCTATTGCGATGGTTGTGGTAAAATACAAAATTTGTTTCCGACGAACTATCGTCAATATTGCGATGATGACTTCAAGTTAATTTTTTTTTTTTTACATAGATATGGTATTACCATATTACATTGTAATATGGTAATGCCATATTACATTGTAATATGACATTACTATTACATTGCACTATGGT
>SNQJ01S0139232.1:0-25608 GCA_010110895.2 Picea sitchensis | reverse complement strand
AACAAGAATAGGATACTTTGACATAGACTGTGTATTGGATGCAGAAACATAGGTGAACATCATGACATAAAGTACTTGGGAAATCTTAGGAAAGCCTTCTATGATTCCTTCATTAGGAGGAATAATATTGTTTAAAGGAAAGATGATAACCTGATGTGGAATACTTACTCATGTACCTATGAGTGCTCATGGAGCATCGACATAAGAAGAATTTGAGGTCAATACGTTTGTTGAGAACAATGCTCCTTTTTCACTTTTGTTAGGAAGGACTTGGATTGAGAGAGATCAGATCCAAAGGAGAGAAGAAGAGGAAGCTATAGAACAGAAAAAGAAATAATTACGATATTTCATGGTTAAGAGAATAATGCGCTTAATAGAAGAACAGGAGGACAAGTCGAAGAAACTGAGGGCCAAAGACCTGGTTGTCGAAGTCGAAAGAACGCAAGAAGGCTTAAAGAACTTATCCATGCAGGAGAGTAGAGCACCTACTCTAGAAACAATAAGAGAAGAAGTATTATTCTCGAACCTTGTGAAAGATCCTCAACAGTGCGAAGTTACTATGCTAAGAAAAGATAAGAAAAATAATGGAAAAAGGAATCCAGAGACACAGATCATAGGGGAGAGAGAAAGAAATCTCAAAAGGAATAAAGAAAAGATAGAAAAATTACAAGAGGTTCTAGAGAGGACTTCGCAGAAGGAAGGCTTGTAGAACTTGAACCTCACCGGAATAGCAAAACAACACCAAATGACACTTTTCCATGGTGAAGCAATATGACCATTGGAGTCGTCTCGCCTATTAGAACGACTCTCCAGAATGGCTAGAAATGTAGTTATTGCCAAAACATTCGCCATTGGACCATTGGAACCGCACCATAACAGATGGAATTGTATTGATTGAGGCATTCCTGCCCGTTGGAGGAGTCTGTTACGATGTTATCTATTTAACCCATCGAATTTTTCACCAAGGACACTTTTGCAAATTGTGATTATACGAGCCTGCAAAGAACTAATTGATTTCATGCAGTGCTTATTGAGACCTAATATGCTTACCTTGAGCATTTTTCCACCTATCCGAGATATCTAATCTCGAGGGTGTATGTCGAGTGACCTTAGCATAGTAGATAAATCTGTCGAAGAGATTTTGATTGACCTCATGGCTGAGAAGGTCATGTCCATAGGAGTACATGCCTCGTCGATCTAGGCCATCCCAAACTACGACAGAGAAACAAAGCAAGCATCGTGATGACTTGGCAAATGTGAAGCTCATCCCATCAATCCTACCCAACTATATCCCACCTTTGGCTGGCATGGTTAGTCATGATAGCGTCTCGAGGGAATTCGAATATACACTGATCACTGGGTACCTCCTGAAGGGGATACGTGCAATTGAACTGTAATTAGGATAGATTATGACACTAAATACAAGTGACTTCAACTTAGGAGTTCACAAGAACTATGGCATGATTGCACCACACAAGTACTTTACCAATACGATAGGGAAGAATTCAAAGATAATCCCCCAGCCATGGACCATGGACATCGCGATATCAACAATCCTTAACGTGATGAAGATCCCACACTTTGACAGACATCAGGAGGTTAACACGTGCGTTAAACTCCTCCTATCATGCTACCATGGTGGTTACATGTGGTTGGATTGGTGCATCACCGTAGATCCGGTGTTGATCCATCATATCACTGGATTAAGCATGCAAGGACCCGACGCTTTGAATTTTTACCCAGGGAAGGCTCTAGATTGCGCCTTGGCGCAACACATAAAAGAAACTTACGACAATGTAGAGAAGGGGAAGCGGGGCTACAAGGTAGCCTCCATCCAAAATGGCACAATGCGCTTATCTTACTAGTTGATCATTGGTAAGCTAGTTAGGAATAAAAAACCAACGTAGGCCACAGGGTTCCTTGTCGACCTCGCAAGCAAATGCATCGAAGGGATGAAAACGAACTAGGCGAGCTACCTCGTCAACCAGTTGGAGAAAGATTATCGTGAAGCACAGGACCAAGGCTACGAGTTTCATTTTATTTGGTTGTTAATTCTCATTGCTTTCATCACTTGGGAGATGCTGAAAGGAGAGACCTTCCTTGAAATTGAGTCATCTGAACTGCTAGATATGAATTTCACTACGCTCTGGTATTCGAGCGACATGGAAAAACAATGGCAATCTAATGTGGTGTTCCACACATATTATTTATAGCTGGAGAGGTCCATTGAATCTTTCCCTCGCATGACGCAGAATACTCTGCATAGGTTCAGGCCACTTGTGAAGTTCCATGCAGATAGGAATTTAATTTACATCACTGTGTGTGGGGACAAACACAAGGAAGAGCTCCAGTCTTATTACAAACTCACAGAGGAGGACATGGAAGAAATAACCAAGGAATGGCCTGCAAAGTTCCTTGTACCGGTTGAACAGACTGAATTCTCTGACCCCGACCTAATGGAAAGTCTTGTAGTCACTCGAGAAGAGTATGATGGACCCAGCAACAACATAAGGAAGAAGAAGGAAGAAGTACAAGAAATGAACAATGCATCAAATGAAACTACACCAGATTCACCAGGAGGAGGAGGAGATGATGAAGTAGACAAGGAAGAGAATGAAGGGGAAGAAAACAAACAAGAACATGGAGAAGTGAAACCACCTAAGGATCCCATCATGGAGGCTGAGACATCCAAGAAAAGAAAGGTTTCCCAAAAGAAACCATCAACACGGAAGAAATCACGAGCAACTAAGCCTCAATTATAGATTGTGTTCATGGTGGATGATATTGATCTCATCATTGTCATTGTATCAAATACCTTAGAGGACATTTTGTAGCGAAGAGAAGCCAAACATGAGACAATATTTGACAGGATCGAGGCAGAGCTCAAAGGGGTACAACAAGCTCTTTATTTGAATTGCACAGTGTCTAATGTGCCATTGTCATCAGGGGCATAGAAGTAGGAGATGAGCCTGCCCAACTACATAGATTAGCAAATTTGACTGAGGCTCACCTTCGTCGGGTCTAGGAGGAAAAGGAGCAGGCCACAGAGTCATTAAAGCAAGCAAAGGAGGAAGCCTTAGAGAAATGTCGAGTTGCGCAACAAGAGAAAGATCACCTCTAGGTGAAGTTTGCAGAGGATAAAACACAAATCCAGAAGTAAAAAGAACAACTATTATAGAGTAGATGGGAATCAAGGAGGGAGTCACCAGATCACTTCACTATGTGTCGGGATTTGCACAGATATAAGAAGACACAATGGAGAGTCAAGTGGAGAAGCTTGCTGAATCTATTTAGAAGCTTCAAGCAAGAGTGGCAGAAATGTAACTACAAGAAGTGCCAAGCAATCTGCAGGAAGTGCAAGACCAGAGAGAACAAACTGCCAGGAGCGCAGTAGAAAGAATCAAGGCGTTGGCCTCGTAATGTAAGCTACTCAGCAAGCGCAGTGAGAAGACCTATGAGCGCCTTGCAGAGGATCCAAAACTTAGGACAATGGAGTCACAACTTCAAGAGGCAAAGCAACAAGAATCGATAGTGAAAGCGCAACTGAAACTTCTTTTAGCAGTCGAGAAGATGAAAAGGTCACAGGAACAGTGCATAGTTCAGCATAAGGTTCATTCCATCCAGAGTAAAGTCATGGAAGTGACCCAGAGACTTCAATCGATACAAGATGAAGCCTTCAAACTTTTTAAGGAGATAGAGGGACAAGGTGCACATCTAGAACAAGTGGTCATCTTAGTGTAACAATGCTTGGAAGGACCTGTGACCGAGAAAGTCAATCAAGAGTTTGTCGAGAAGGAGGCTCTGGCGAAGCAGCAAGTCGAGCCAAGCTCGAGGCATTAGAAGCAGAGTTACCTAGATATGAGTGACTCGGGATGAGTTAGAGGTGAGTGTTGGGGGCTTGTTGGCCCTCGACCAAGTTTTGGAGAACCTTAGTCGCGTTTGACCATTTTGGGGACCTCAATAGGCAGGTTGAAGATGGAGCACCCAAGTGAAGCGGAGATCACGGGATCTCGCCCCCTTTTTACGAGATTTTTGGGTTTAGGGTTTATGTAATGGGTATGGAATGTTGGCCCATGGTTTTACCCATGTTTAAGCCCCATTTGTAATGTATAAATAGATATCTAGGTGATGTAAGAAAATATAGACCTAGTAGAATTGGCTTAGTGTGGATTTAGAGGCTTTGTGCATACTTTGTGTTAAAACTTGCAGAGCTAGGTGCAAGTGACTACAAAAAGCTTATGTGCAGACTGTGTAAGAAGGATTTGTGCTGTGACATAGCATGAGGAAGGAGGATTTGGTGAGGTGTGCACAAATCTCATGTCCTATACAGAGTTTGTCTTGTGGCTCTGTTCATGTAAGAAGATTGAAAGAAGATAATAAATAAGAAGAAGAGTTGGTGGACGTAGCCCCACATGGGGGTGAACCACGTATATCCTATGTTGTGATTGTTTTGTGTTATTGATGTGATTTATGCTTAGTGTCGAATATTTATGTATGTTATATGTATCTGATGAAGTAGCTTAGTTATTAATAATATGAATAAGTGCTAGATCTGATCTATTTCTATGTGCTAAGTGCTTGGATGTGTTATATATGTTTGAATACTGTGTTGTTCTGTAATTAGGGATTTACCTGCGATGTGAATAAAGGATTAAATACTAATTAATATTAACTACTAAGTGCTATGTTAAGTATTGTGATCACATATCTGTGTCCCAGCTAGGTTGTAGACACTTGAGTCGTACAACCCCCCTGCCTCTACCTCTGTTTAGAGTTCATATGATTCGCAGGTGTTGCTGAAAGGGACAGTAGTTAGTGTTTTTTTGGTGCATTGTTGAAGTGTTTAACCCTAGGTCTACCCCTGTGCCACCATCTAGAAATCCAAAAAAGAGGGTTGTCTCTCACAGTCCACTCACAACTCCTAAACTCTCAACCCAATAGATATCCTCCTAAAAATATCCCGATTTTCCACCATACCTCTTCCTCTTAACCTGTCCAACCCAAGGAATGTACCCCTTCTCTGATATAAGTCCCTTGGGCATTCCATTCATTTATCAAGATATCTCTGACACAAGAATCTAGGAATCTCTCAGCTTGGAACTCAAGGGAAATTGTTGCTAGGAAAATTATCAGCAAACCAACAACAACCACTTGTTGTTTCAGTGCAACTCATAGAGGAGTTCATTCTTCAGGCCCGACAACCTGGATATTCATTTTTCCAGATCCAATTCACTCCAATTATACTCCATATTTCTCTATAATTCACCCTCCATGGTTGCAACAACTTCAACCTCTATTTCTTTCTCTCCTCTTTCTCTCATTCCCCAAAACTTGACTCCTCCAAATTGTTATCCCAACCCATATGAATTAACTCCCTTTGTATTTCCTTTATTCACTCACACTCTTACCCAAGATGATTATATTCATCCCCCATGTGCCCAATAACTTTTGGATGTGACCACTCACACCCACCCTCTTACATGTATTCAATGATTGGCTTTGGGATCACTCAATCAGAAATGGGAAGGTTCATATACAAATAACAAATTTAAGAAAACGGGTTAAATGAATATTCATGAGTAAGTCACCCCTTGATCCCCTATTGACCATTATACTACACAATCCCCCCTCTTGTGGATTAATTCATCCCCCATATCTTGTACAGGTCCCCTTAGCAACGAGCATCACATTTATCATTAAAACAAGGAAAATGAAATTAACATATTACATCACTTTGGTCGTAGCCACAGATTATATATACATAAGAATTAGTTAAACTAAGGATTCTAGTGGGGATTCTATATTCCCCATCCCCTAAAATTGTGCTTCATCCTAGGTACACTCTATGTCGATATACATATATGCAAATTTACATCACAATTCTTAGAAATAAAATTCTGCAATTTAACAAGTCCAACATCATCTCCAACCAAACTCTCATGTTTCTCTCAACTCGCCGACCCAAGGAAGGAACCATTCATTTATTAGGGATAACCCAAAGGATGTACCATCCATTTATCAAGGCTAGCCCAAGGAATTAGCCATTCTTTTATCAAGGTTTCTGACACAGTTGGCTAGGACTTTGAGATGTGGTTTCATAATTTTAGTTGCTCAAAATGGAGTCTTGCATTATGTTTTCTTCAAAACTGTCAAAAATTTGCGGGTATTCTTCCCACATGTTTTATTCATGCTCCCATGTATCATATTCAATACCGTAGCAGGTCCATTGAACCTTTACCAGCCCTATGGATTTTTACTTGATTACTTTGACTTTTCGATCTACGATGCGTACTGGTTCTGCTTGGAAATCCCCTTCATGATCCACCTAGATCACATTCCAATAAATTACATGGTTAGGATCAGACACATATTTCTTTAACAATGACACATGAAATACATTATGCACTCTCATTGATGCAGACAAAGATAACATGTATGGAACTAGCCCTATCTTTTCTATTATTTCAAATGGCCCACAATATCTTGCTACCAACTTCATGCAACTTCGTAATCTTAGCCAGCTTCTATTTTCCTTCACTTTCAAAAACACATGTTCTCCCACTTTAAAATTTCTGAAAACCATGTTCTTATTTGCACAATTTTTCTTCCTACTTTGGGAAGATTTTAAATTATGTTTTACCTTTGCCATCTGATCTTCCATTTCTTTTAAAAAATTTGGCCCAAAAATTGCTCTGTCTGTTGGATTATCCCAACTTACTAGTGTGTTACATTTTCTTCCATACAATGCCTCAAATGGACTCATTTTCAATGAGGCATGATACCCATTATTGTAGGAAAACTCAACTAAATGGATACAATCTTTCTACTTTGATGGCTAATCCATCACATACATTCTAAACATGTCCTCAGTTATTCTGTTAGTCCTTTCCATTTTCTTATAAGACTTTGGATGATATTATGTACTAAGATTTAAATTTGTCTCAAAGCCCTTGAACAAACCCTTCCAAAAATTGGAAGTAAACTTTGGATCTCTGTCTGAAACTATTGCCTTAGGAAATCCATGTAGCCTAGCAACTTCTCTCATATAAATTTCTGTAATATTTTCTTCCTTGTGTGTAGTCTTTACTGGAATGAAATGTGTTGCTTTAGTCAAATTATTCACCACCACCATGATGGAATCATGTTGCTTTACTATTCTGGGAAACTTGGTAATAAAATCAACTGTAATTACTTTCCACTTCCATTCCAGAATGATAAATGGATGTAGAAAACTTGTTGGGTGTCTATGTTATGTCTTTACTTTTTGGCATTCTAAACATTGGCCTATGTAATTAGCCACGTCTTTCTTCTTTCCTGGCAAAAACTATCGGCTTCTTATTGCTGCAATTGTTTTCTGATATCCTGGGTGCCCAACATATGGAACATTATGCATCTCCTTCAACATTGAATTTTTCTTCTCTTCGGAATTCGACACATACATCTTACCTTTGTACGTGAGAATTCCATCTTCTTTCAGCTCATAATAATTAAATTTATGTTGAAAATTACCTTGTTGTAATGTCTCTTTTATTTTTAAATAATTCTGATATGAATTTGTTGTTGCAACAATTTTGTCTTTTAGGTCTGCCATGTACATGCTAATGGCTGCATTATGCACTTCATGAGCTCTCCTGCTGGGTGCATCAACCACTTGATTTTACTTTCCCTTTATATCCTTAATTTCGAAGTCATATTCACTCATAAATTCCAACCATTGAGTTTGCCTAGCATTTAGTGTTGGCTTTCCAAAAAAATTCTTTGGGCCACAGTGGTCTGTCCTTAGCTCGAATTTCTTAACCATAAGATAATTCCTCCACATTTTCAATGCATGTACAAACGCTGCTAACACCAAGTCATGGGTAGCGTAATTCCTTTCACGCTCTTTTAATTTTTTGGACTCATAGCATACCGCATGATATTTTTGACTAAGAACCCCACCAAGTCCTTCCTTGCATGCATCTATGCACAAAAAAAACTCCTTTTGAATCTGCAATCTTCAATATTGGTGCACTTGTCAATATTCCCTTCAACTATTGAAAACTCTCTTCACACTTAGAAGTCCATTCGAACTTTGCTCCCTTCTTTTTAAAAGAAGTGATTGGATTTTCAATCTTTAAGAACCCTTTTATGAATCTTTGGTAATAATAGACAAGAACCATGAATGATCTGACCTCTGTCACATTCTTTGGAACTAGCCATCCTCTAATGGCCTCTATATTTTTAGGATCAACTTATATCCCTGTTGTTGATATTAGATGCCCCAAGTAGTGAATATTCTTTTGATAAAAGATGCACTTACTTATCTTAGCACATACTCTGTGCTCTCTTAAAACTTGCAACACCATTCTTAAATGTTTCTCATTATCCTCTTCTGATTTAGAATAGATGAGTATATCATCTAAGAACACAATAAAAAAAATTGTCCAGGTATTCCCTGAACACTCCATTCATTAGACACATAAAAATGGTTGGGGCATTTGATATCCCAAATGGAACTACCATGAATTCATAATGCCCATATCTTGTTCTAAATGTTTTCCTGCTGGTGTCTTCTTCCTTTATCCTTACTTAATGATAGCCTGATCTCAAGTCAATATTGGAAAATATTCTTGCACCCTTTAGCTGATCAGACACATCATCAATTATGGGAAGAGGATGCTTATTATTGATGGTAACCTTATCAAGCTACCTGAAATCAATACATAACCTTAAGGTTCCATCCTTCTTCTTCACAAAAATAATTGGGGCTCCCCAAGGTGATACACTTGGGCGTATATAGCCATTTTTTAACAACTCTTCAAGATGAATTTGTAACTCCTTCAATTTTTGTGTACCCATTATTCATGGTGTCTTAGACATTGGGGTAACTCTTAGCACTAAATCAATAGAGAAATCAATGTCTCTCTTGAGTGGAGATCCTGAGATTTCTTTAAAAACATCTTCAAAATTCCTCAAGACTGGATGTTCTTCAATGCTTGCCAATTTATCTTTGGTTGCCTCCTCCATATGGGATGCAAACATCTGAGATCCCTTCCTGAAGCTCTTATTCAACTGCATATCTGAAATTTCTCTAACAACTAAAACTCTTGGAATGCCTTGAATCTTTCCTTGATTCCCTTCCTCATCAAGACATGTGATTGTCTTGTTGTAATAGTCTAGGACAACATGATGTTTCTCCAACCAATCCATGCCAATTAGATAGTCATATGAACCTAATGGTATGATGTTTACATCTTCGTTTGTGTTGAGTCCATTAATGTCTATTTGAAAATATTTAACCAACTCATTGATCTTTCTCTTAGCCCCCGTGGCTAACTGAACTAACCAAGATTTATTATGCTTACTTATTTACAAGTGAAATATTTCAACAATGTTAGCATTTATGTAACTATGGCTAGCTCTAGAATCAATTAAAATTTATATGGGATGGCTATCAATCCTACCTTCCACTTCGATCATGGGGGATTGATATTCTATCTGCTTGTTGTCCAAGGCTTCATAAATCCTTGGCATGCTTCCTCCCATGTATTCCACTATTTCAAGCTCTTGAATGTTGTGGAGAGTCCTCGTTATTTCTCCTTTATGAGGGCAATCCCTATATAAGTGATTCCCCTCACATCCCCAACATTGAATATGTTGTTGCCTTAGCCTTTTCCCAAATGAATCTTCATTCTTTTACTCATTTTGGTCTACCTGGCCTCGATGATTTGCTTGGGAGTTATTTTTGAAAAAGGGCGGCTTACAACCTTTCCACCATTGATCCTTTTTCCCTTTCATCTTGTCATTCCAATTATTTTGGAAAATTGGCCTTCCTTTGCTTTTCTCATAAAGGTGCCTTGCTCTCCTTATGGTTTCCTCCTAGGTATTGGGGTTATCACATTGAATCTTGTCACTAGAGAAGGAGGGTAACCCACTTAGAAAMCTTTGTATTTTAACCTTCTCATCCTTTATGAAGTCAACATACTTCAACAATTCAAATAACTTCTTCTCATATTCATCCATTTTCATGGTTCCCATCTTGAGTTCAAAGAAAGCTTTCATCTTTCTCTCATAATAATGCTCAGACAAATATTTTTCTTGGAAATATCCTTTGAACTACCTCCATGAGATCCTTTTCTCATCGATGTTCTTTGATTTCTTAAGTTTATCCCACCACATGGCTTCCTTCCCTTACAAGTGGTAGGTGGAAATTATGGCTTCTACTCGGGATGGGTAATCATGCAGTTGGAAATACTTCTTCATTTCCAACATCCAGGATTCTACCTCTTCTCCTTTCCTATGTTCACCATTGAAAGAAGGTGGCTTTATTTTCTCGAGTTCACCTTGGAAGATGCGTGCCTCAATATTTCTTCTTTTCCTTCTAACATGAGACACACTTGTTCATTTTTCAATATACAAGGTTTAAGCATGAAGTTCATTCCATTTTAGCATTTTACTTAAACCATAAACAATTGTGTTGGAACAACCAATATCAAAAGAATAAGCACCATGCACAATTACACAAGAAGTATCCTGGGAAACCCTTATCAACAAGGGAAGAAAATCCATCCAATATTTTTCTATATTATTCAAGAGAAATACCTCCACAACCAAGAAAACCTAGAACACAAAAGGGTGGTTACAAACCCTAGAAGACTAGCACCCAAGAGAGGTGCATAATTTTCCCATGAAGATGTACTTGCTGAAATTTCCAAACTCACACTTGAGATATGATTCCTCAATGGGGAATTTACATTTACTTATATTAGACTAAACATGTCAACAAAAGTGTATATTGGCACAACAGGGCCGATCTCACTAACTTACAATATAATTAATAATTACCAAATTAATTATATTTTACATTAAGGTGGGGTTGACCTGTACCCTTTACATTACAATTAAGGTTACATTTAAGTATGACTCTTGAACAATATAGCAAGGGATCTCATACACCCACTAATACTTAGCCACTAGGGGCACATCCATAGGGATATCCATATCTCTATCTCACTACGTCTCACAGAAGAACCTCACTCACTAGTGCTCAGCCACTAGGATCACTTTCACCCGTGCTCATCCACATGCATGTCCAACTCAACATATCTTCTTTCCCACTGCATTACACAAGAGATTCATCTGGATTTCATCATCTCAACTCTCTACTCAGAGGAGGATAATACATCATTTTCATCCTTGTCTCATAATGATGCACCCAACTCATGGGAATTCACACGTTCACCTTGTGCTTAGCCACATGCATGTCCAACTCAGCAGATCTCCTTTCTCACTGCGTTACACAGGAGAATCATCTGGAATTATTCTCAACTCTATGTAAGGAGGATGCCATCACTAAGTTCTAGTTTTGTCTCAAATAGGAACCACACACCCATCTCAGGGTCTCTCTCTCAGGTTTGTGTCCTGGAGGATGTATCACATAGCTATAATCATAAACAACACTTGGGATGCTCCTTGGCCATGAGCTTGCATGATTTATTCTAGTAGACTTCCTTGGATATTGATGGTGCCTTCTCATTCTTCTTGAATGCCTATCATTTCCAGGTTAATCCCTTTTGGTATGGGATCTAGATTTCGATACTTGTCTAGCACTAGCTTCTTGCTTGGTGCCAGAATCCTTGTTGACTTTCTTATGCAACATGTGCAAGCTTTGAAGTATCTCTTCCTGAGAATTTATAATACTTTCATTATCATCCATGTAGCTCTGCACTTCCCTATGCATACTTCTCATAGTGACAGGTTCTTGCATATCTCTTCTTCCATTTGACTCTGTCTCAACATTCCCCATGTTGACATGTAGACCTTTGAACTCTTCCTCATGGATGTAAGATCCTTGAGAATCTTCCATGACTCCAGTCCTCATATAAGAACTAAATTTTCTTTCTGTGCCTCTAATACTACAAGAAATGTGAATGTAATAATTATTATTAGAAATATGCATAGCATAAAAAATATCATCATATATAATGTGCGTTATTTCTTCATCAATTTATGAAGGATATATTGCACCAATACAATTTTTTTATTTTCTTGATGCATTCCTCCCCAAAAAAAATTCCCAATGAATGAAACCTTTCCCAAAATTGAGCTCTGGTTTGAAATTTATAGCCTTTCGATGTTATTTAGGGCATCTTTGGCCAATGGCCATCCCCTTCTCCATGTGGCATCCATGTAGCTTCACTTATCTCACACCATATCACATGGAATGGTCGTGACCTAGGTCATCATCCCCTGAGGATGACGTGGTTGTTCATTTTTAGGGAATATCTCTCAGTCTTCGTGAGTACCGCACCTTCGACCCCTTCGATATTCTTGTATAGGTCTACAAACTTCCCTGGAGTTTCAAAGTCCAAATGAATCTTTGCACTACATAATCTATGGTGGAGATTCAATCCAACCTTGGATCTGATGGTTGAGGTTCATTTGTGCTTAACACATACCTTAAACTTGACAAGGGCAGCGGGGGGGGTCCCATACTTAATTCGTGACCAAACCCACAACGCCATGTGGAAATACCCAGACGTGCTAGATCATCATGGCGTACATTCCCTATCCAACCGAGGTTGGACACCACACACTAGAATTTCGACATTTTGGCACTTCGACACTTCAAYGTTTAACACATCATACATATCCTCRAATCTCCTAGAGTCTTGGAGTCTCGAAGTCTCTAAGTTCCAGAATTCCTCTCCACATAATTCAACCTTAAATGCTTCGACGCTTTGACATTTAACACATATTCCTATATATTTTAATCTTATGAAGTTTCAGAGTTCTGAAGTTCCATAGTTTTTAAGTTCCTCACCACATACTCTATCCTTCGACGCTTCAGGATATTCTTACCCCTTGTACATTATGTTTCCTAGAGTACAAATTTGTTGAATTTTTTACTCTATCCTTCCACTAGTTGATTGAATGGTTGATAAAGGTTCCAAATGTTCCCTCAATCAAGGATCCACAATATCTTTGAATTCCTCCCCTTGATTTAATGGTTAATAGCACTGTTTATTCTATCCTTCCACTATACCCGATTTAACGGTTGAGAGAGATCCTGAAGGATCCCTAGATCAACGACTCACGCGAGTTCATGATTTCAGTGTTCAGGGATTCCAGCCATTCCAAACTCTTTCGTACCTAGAGTGGTTCAACGTTGAATGAACGTAACTCACATTTGATGGTCAGGAAGGGTACCGAAGTATCCTTAGATCTACGACTCACATTACTTCATGACTTTTCATCCCTTAGAAGTCTTAACCCATTTAAGTCCCAAAGGTTTACCTACCGGAAAGGTCATAAAGAAGAGATGACTGCTTGTTGTTGGTTAAAGGTATCACTTACCCTATCCTTCCACTATACTAGATCTAACAGTCGAGAAGGGTCCCAAAGAATCCTTTGATATATGGCCTACGTCACTTCGCGACTTTGACATTTGGGGAGTTTTGGCCATGTAATTCATTTTCACTCCCAGAGTGAGTCAGCAATGA
Source organism: Picea sitchensis (assembly GCA_010110895.2). Taxonomy (NCBI): domain Eukaryota; kingdom Viridiplantae; phylum Streptophyta; class Pinopsida; order Pinales; family Pinaceae; genus Picea; species Picea sitchensis. The sequence continues at coordinate 12,127 of SNQJ01S0139232.1, read as the reverse complement.
ATTTGACCATAGCGTATATCCAATGGTCAGGATGGATTATGAATATCCTCAGATCTACAACCCACATTACTTTGTGACTAAAAAACTAGTCAGGGTTAACGATAGGGAGGATCCCACGACAACAGATAGGACACCACCAATTGTTGATCAAACTCTCTGGTAACCGTGTCAGTAGGTTTCCTTTGATGGGATTAGAGTGTTGTGAAGTTATAACATCATGGATTCCATGACCTTTGAATTCCCGAAGCTTAGAAGGCTTAGCTCCCCTTGAGCATACTGCAAGGTTCCAGGACCCTAGTCATATGGAACTTTAACAAGCCCTAGAGGGCTACACTCTTAAATCTTATCTGAGATTTGGTTAAGTTTGTAGAAACGATCCTGAGGTCACTTGGACAAGAAAATGGTCTGGCTCCCTTTCAAAACCCCTGATTTAATCCTGGTCATTGATCCCATCAACCTTTCAAATTGTTGAATCCTTAGGAATTTTAAATTTATCATGATGAATCTCGGCCTATAATCATGAGATCAAACACGATCTCAGTCATGGATTCTCCAAACTTCTTGTAACTCTACAGGCGACCATTAAAACTCAAATTTTGACCATTCCAGGTCAAATTTCAATTCTACAATTCCACTTCTCTACTCCATTAACCCTATCAAACCATCCAAACTTATCAAAGTTCACATTTCAGTCACGAAAATTGGGGATTTCTCTCTAAATCCCATTTTCCCCCAAATCAATCATAGACAAGGTTTGAAGCAACGAATTTCACTAATTCACATCCCTCTTGGCCCATAAAAGCACGATGTTTGAAACATAAGATATGATACCATAATGTAACATCCCCTAGCCCATCTGAGCGACATTACAGTGCATAATACTCTTAAAAAATGAAATTTTTACTAACTAAATTAATTAATTTGTAGTTAGCTGATTTCTTGTAGCTTACAACTATGAATTAAAATATATTTAGCTACTATTCATAACCAAAAAATAGAAGCATATACAACATGATAATAATCAACATGAAATGCAACTAAACAACTCATTACAGTGTCATATAAATCACTTCCAAATACATAGAGTTCATGCACAATAATTAAACACATAATTTAACACAACAAGAAGATAAAACACTTATCTTTTCCCAACATTTGTGTAACCAACTTCTTGTGATGAATGTTCCACCCAAACATATACTGACTATTCCAAATCTCAATAGCCAATCACCCCCGATACGAGGCTAGCAATACACAAAAGAGGGTGGTCTCTCACAGTCCACTCAAAACTCATAAATTCTCAACCCAACTAATATTCTCCTACAACTATCCCGATTTTCCACCAACTCTCTTCCTCTTGACTTGTCCAAACCAAGGAATGTACCCCTTCACTGATATCATTCCCTCGGGAGTCTCATTTGTTTATCAAGGTCTCTCTGGCACAGACATCTAGGAATGTATCACTTGGGAACTAAAGGGAAATTGATGCTAGGAAAACTATTAACAAACCAACAACAACCACTTGTTGTTATAGTGAAACTCACACAGGAGTTCACTCTTCGGGCCTGAAAACCTGACTCTTCAGTTTTCTAGCTCCAATTTGCTCCAATTACACTCTAGATTGTTCTAAAATTCACCCTCCATGGCTGCAACAACTTCAATATTTGTTTCTTTCTCTCCTCTTGTTCTCATGCCCAAAAACTTGAATTCTCCAAACTTTTCTCCCAACCTATACGAATTTCCTCCCTTTGTCTTGCCTTTATTCACTCACACTCTTCCCCAAGCTGATTATACTCAACCCCCATGTGCCCAATAACTTTGGGATGTGAACACTCACACCCACCCTCTTACATGAATTCAATGATTGGCTTTGGGAACACTCAATCAGAAATGGTAAGGTTCATATACAAATAGAAAATTTAGGAAAAAGGGTTAAATCAATATTCATGAGTAATTTTCCCCTTGGTCCCCTCTTGGCCATTATCCTAGAAACTTCCCCCTCTTTTGGATTAGTTCATCCCCCATCTCTTTTCCATGTCCCCTTAGCCACTAGCATCAAAATTATCATTAAAACAAGGAAAATACAATTTGCATATTACATCACTTTAGTCATAGCCACACATTATATCTATATAAGCATTAATTAAACTGGGGATGTTACAGGGAAAAAGAAGAAAAAACTAGCAAAAAATCAAGGAAAACCAGTCGAGCATGAGCCATATCCATCTCATAATGAGTTGTCTCCAGTCGATCATGAGTGGTAGCCAACTCCTTATGAGCTGGAAAGAAAACCTAAGAAAAAATCCCAAAATATGTAAAAGATCAGATAAGTTCAATAAAAAGAGACCAGAAGAATTTTGAGTAGTTGGTGCGACTGTAGGATTGTAATATCCCAAGCCTGAGCCCTTGTTGATTTGTAATGATGTTTAATGATGTGTATAGGCTAGTGAGCCAAGTTTTTATAAGCTGGGAGGATTATGTGTTTATTAGGATGGAGAGCCTAGATGCAAAGGCCAATGAACCTATTTTTGGATATGTAACACTCATATCATTTAATATAATACATCACTGTGTGTAGACCGACCAAAATAAATGAGGATGGGGGACTAAGCTCCACTAGGAAGGGAAAGGGAAGGGGTATATGAAGCTAAGAAAGAGGGTTAATCTTGAGGGCTTCCATCAAAAGGAATATTATAATATATTCCTAAAAGGCTAAGGTTTGGAAATAACCCTATTATACTAAGTTCCTTTGGGGAGAGGAACGAACTCCAAGTGGAGAGGAGTGAGCTTMTGGAGAGCCATGTGTCATCTAGGAYGCATGCAAATATATGTGGACAATTCATATGTTTTGGTATMTTTTTCCCCATTCACTCACACATTGAGAAGGCATGCAGTCAACTATTTTTCGCCATTTTTGAACCCTTTGTAACTTRAACACACTGGTATTTTGTTGAGCCCATACCCTTCCTTACTCTATTTTACTACTTTGGTTACCCATTTGACTTAGGAGCTAGACAAAAGAGGGAGGTCTTCAGGCCTGTGGTTATGAAGAGGTGGGTTGTCAGGCCCGCAGATTGAAGAAGTACGTTGTTAAGACTGTGAGAAACTCTCTCCAGGTGAGAGAAATTGTTGGGGAAGTGATTTCTCCTGGAGTGAGTACAGTAGAAACTACAAAGATCTGAGAATTACTGATCTAGCTTGTTGTTGAATCCCTGGAAAGGAAGTGGAGAAATCGATGGACTATGGAACAATTAAGGTGTATATTCCTGGGGTGGGATAGGCATGTGGGGAATGAGAGTCTGTGAGCGATGGGCGTAAGTAGGATCATTGGAGGGAATCCTTCCTATTGCATTGTGCAACTTTTCATAGTCTCAACCTAGCCTAGTATTTCCTTTACCTTGGGTGGAGTTTAGTCCCAGCTCGAGGCTGACCCACTGCTGATAGCTTGGAGAAATGTGGTATAAGGATGGGAGGTTCGTGGAAGGTCTTCATGTAGTCAGTGGTTTTCATAAAAAGATAAGTACAAATTATATGCTAATTTTACATGCTTTGCTTAAGTACATGTTTGAATTTTATCAAAATTGCTTGTGTTTATTGTAGGTATGTGTTTACTGTCACTTTTGCATGAATCTGTGTATGAGCATAATTTCTATATCTGTTAAATTTGCATAATATATAATATATATATCAGAGTTTGAGACGAGTAGATATTTTTGGTAGCATACATGACCTTGAGATTGTTGGGTATGTGAAAATCTTGTATCAGAGCCTATTTTTCGACACTGAGCCTGAATTGGGTCGTATAAGTGATTTTTGAAGAAATAGTTTTAGATAATTAAAATTAAAAAGTTCCAGGAGGGTGCTTATGGAACACCTTGGATGTGCTCAGAAGATCAAGAGGTATAACAGTTTGATAAACCACATAAACCATGGTATTGGGCCACAAAGTTTAAATTTGGGTCATTGGATCTGTTCAGAAGAAGACATGTCCCTCACAACATTCAAATATAGAGAAGGTGCAAGAAAATTGACCGTCAAGTCCTTCATAATTCGTTACTTCGACGATTTTTTATTTTTTGTTGAGAAAGGAGCCGAAGCATGAAGCTCCAAAGTCCCGGAGTGACTCTAAACCATGTATCATTCGGGAGGAGCAGAACCGTTGGATTTCCCAAGAGTTTCAATGGTTTTGAAAATATGTCGATCAGAATAAATTGTCGAAGTCTCGAAGCTACGGGAAGAATTTGCTCGACAGTTGACAGTTCGACAAATCGAAAGTTTTTAAAATATGTCGATGAGAAGAATCGCCGAAGTCTCAAAGCTACAGGAAGCATTTGTTCGATAGTCGACAATTCCACAGATCAATAGTTTTGAAAATATGTCGACAAGAAGAAATCGTTGAAGTCTCGAAGCTACAGGAAGCATTTGTTTGGCAGTCGACATTTCGAAAGATCAACAGTTTTGAAAAAGTATTGATGAGAAGAAATCACTGAAGTCCCAAAGCTATGAGAAAAATTTGTTCAGAAGTCAACAGATCGATAGATTTGAAAATGTGTCGATGAGAGGAAATCACTGAAGTCCTGAAGCTATGGGAATCATTTGTTCAGCAGTTTGCAGTTCAGCAGATCGACATTTTTGAAAAAGTGTTGATGAGAATAAATTGTCGAAGTCCCGAAGCTATGGAAATAATTTGTTCGATAGTCGACAATTCGACAAATCGACAGTTTTGAAAAAGTGTCAATGAGAAGAAATCGTCGAAGTCCCGAAGAATTATATATGACGTGGCATGATGAGGTCACCTAGGGTGATGTGGACCTACCCTAAGTCTACCACGTATCACTTGTTTTTGTACTTTTTAAAGGCTCTCAATATCGATTGGGACCTGACACGTGTCACTCGATTGTGGGGCCAAGTGTCACCACGTTGTTTTATGAAAAATTTACTATGTGGACCTCGGGAGGTTAAGAAGTTCGGGCATTTGGTGTTCAGGGTAAAAATGTTGGAAGAACTTCTAGATCTCCAAAGTCTCGGAGTCCCGAAGTCTCAAAGTTCTGAAGTCACAAAAAACCGAAATGATGTGGCTTAATGACGTCACTTAGGTCGACATGGGTACATAAGATGCATTCCACGTGTCAGCGTGTTTTAGGATTTTAAAAGACTAATTTCTCCAATTAGAACTTGACACATGTCACCCCTCAGATTGGGCCACATGTCTGCTTCTAGTGTTTTTCCACTTGGTGCCAGATCATGCAGTTTGGAGACTTGGCACTCTGAAGGAACTTGGTCGATAATTTTTAAGTATGAATACTCCCAAATCTCCAAAAAGTGGAGTAAATCCTCAGCGTTGATCGAGAGAGGACACGCGACAGTAGATCTTGTGGTCCAGAGACTTGGTACTTTGGAGGAATTGTGTTGCAATTGTGTTGAGTCAAGAACTCACGGAGGTCAAAGTTAATCTTGACCATTGATCAAGAGATGACATGTGGAGGAAGGAGAGGATATCTGGTAATTCGAGACTCTGGGAGATCTATGTTGAAGTTCTTTGGAAATCCCCGAATGTCGGAGTTTCCTTGTAAATCTCAGTTGTTGGATGTTTGGAAGTCGTGGATTGTTGATCCACTATCCTTCATCAGTTTGCCAATTTGGCACTCCGGGGGATTTGAAATTTTGGAGTTGCGGAAAACCTCCAAAGCCCAAAGTTCTAAAGCTCTGAGTATCTCAAGGCTCCATATAAGTTCCTATCCAATAGCACTGGTTCACAGTCTGTGGTCACATGCGTTCGAGGGCCGAAGAAAAAAGGCTAGTGCCCGAAAATTGTTTTTTTTTTTAAACATAGAAGGGATTAGAGAAGGAGCCCTTGGGGTTTTTGATTTTCATAGAACTACATCGAAGGAAGTAAGGAAGGCATGTAAACCTAAAGAAGGGATCCAACACGAATCCAAGATCCAACTTGACTATGAGTTGGAAGAATCCATGTACAAGAATTGCATCACTAAAAATACAAATTGTTCAAGTATCCATAACTTCCTTCTCAATACTCAGAATTGGGCATGGATGCAGGCATTGGAAATTTCTCGAATAGTAGAAGATAATTGTTCACCTAGAAATTGGATTTGAACAGTGAATTCTCACAAAACTAGTAGAAAAAAAGTTTGTTATATTAATGAATCAAAATGGTTCGTGCTTTCATGAAATTAGTGAGAAAAATTAGCCTGACAAAGTTCTATTGGATGCACATTTTTTTCATAATTAACAGTGGTCAGATTAGAATCAACACAGAGTGCAGAGTGATGGATGATAAATAGATATTATGTAGTCAACAAGATGAAATTAGAGGGATGAATGTCTAGTTGGGTATGGAAAGAACCAACTCCAATGGACATGGAAGAGAAAAGGAGGAATAAATAAATCTGGCTGAGACCTTCAAAAAATTGCAGACAGTTTTCTATAGCCACAATGATGATAATTAGAGGCTTACGAAGGCCAAGTAATAGTAGGAAGACTTCAATATGAAGTTAATGAAAATCCTGTATATAATTGAAAAGAATTTGGATAAGGAGAGTGGCTCCAGCAAATCAAGAAGCCATGAGACCCCCGAGGGAAAAGGACGATCAAGGAGTGATAACAGACATCACCATCACTCCCAAAGGAATTCCAATATGATATCACACAGTAGCTCAAGTCCATCCCCTACCAGGAATCATAGGAGGTCTGGGGTGGATGAATTGAAAGGAGAAATGAACAAGATCAAACCTCCTACTTTTGATGGAGAGAACAATAAAGATGAAGATGATGAGACATGGATGTTGGGCATGAGAAAATATTTACAACTGCATAATTATTCTTCTCATGCGAAAGGAAGAATTTCTATCTATCATCTAAAAGGAAAGGCATCCATGTGGTGGGATCAACTTGTGCAAGTGAAACACATCAGAGAGAATAATGTTACATGGAAGGAATTCAAGAATCATTTTGAGAAGAAATACCTAACCAAGAGGTATTGTGACAAAAATATGAAAGAGTTCTTTGAAATCAAACTAGGCAGTATGACCATTGATGAGTATGAAAGGGGATTTTTAGAGATGTTGAAGTATGTATCCTTCATCAAGGATGAGACTATTAATATTCATAGGTATTTGAGTGGGTTACCATCTTTCATCAGTGACAAGATTCAATATGATGATCCCAAGAATTTGGAGGAAACTATATGGAGAGAAAAGTGCTTATATTATCATCATAAGTGAAAGCCTACTTGCCAAAGAGGTTGGGAAGACAAGAAGAACTTTAAGAGGGAAAGAGATAAAAGGGGAATATGCCACCATTTTTTAGAAATAGTCCTTAGGGATAGCCATCTTTTAGAGAGAATATAATAGCTGAGGTAGGTGGGAAAAGGCCAAGGAATATACCCATTCAATGTTGGGGTTGTAAAGGAGACCATAAGTATAAATATTTTCCTCACAAAAGTGATTAAGTGAGAGTTTCCCATAATGTACAACAAGAAGAAACAAAGGAGGACATGGGAAAAAGTGTACCAAGGATCTATGCAGCCCTAGACAACAAGCAAGTTGAGTTTCAATCACACATGATTGAAGTAGAAGGTATGATCAATAACCATGACTTTACTATTTTAATAGATTCAAGATCTAGTCATATCTATATAGATCCTAATTTAGTTGCAATATTGAAATTTTCAAGAAGTATGCATGAGAAATCTTGGCCAGTACAACTGGCTATAGGAGCCAAGAGAAAAGTGGTTGAGCTGGTTAAATCATGTTTAGTGGACATGAATGGGCCAATTACGAAGGCATATTTGAACATCTTGATATTGGGTTCATATGACTGTCTAATTGGTATGGATTGGTTGGACCAACACCATGCTTTCTTAGAATATCATAACAAGGAATTTATTTTCCCGAATGAGGAAGGGACCCCAAGAATAGTCCAAGGAATTCTAAGGGCGGTTACTATCTGAGAGATCTCAACAATGTAGTTGAAGAAGTGTTAGAGAAAGGGCTACCAAACATTTTCATCTCATATGGAGGAAGCACCTAAGGATAAGGTGCCAAATATGGACGATCACTCTGTCCTGAAAGAATTTGAAGATGTGTTTAAGTAGATACCAGGACTTCCCCCAAAGAGAGATATTGATTTCTCTATAAATTTGATGCCTGGAGCAACTCCAGTATCAAAGAATCCTTACAAAATGAGTACACTAGAGTTGAAGGAACTACAAATGCATCTTGAAGAACTTATTAAGAAGGGGTATATACACCCAATTGTGTCACCTCGGGGCACCCCAGTCTTATTCGTGAAAAAGGAAGATGGGACATTGATATTATGCATTGATTTCATAAAATTGAACAAAGTGACTATAAAGAACAAGTATCCTTTTCCAAGGATTGACTATCTCTTTGATCAATTAAAGGATGCAAGGATATTTTCCAAGATTGATCTCAGATCTGGTTACCATCAGGTAAGGATTAGAGATGAATACTTCAACAATAGCACCTTCAGGAAAATGTATGGTCATTACAAGTTGATGTGGGTGGGAAAACCCCCTACGGACTAACACTAAGGGTTTTGTAATGCATGCAGAAATAACCATCTAAAGTCTCCTCCTTTTTACTATTATCCTAGCATAGACCCCACATTCATGCATAAAACACAAGGATAGAAGGATCTGGTAACTCTACCTTGAACTCTGTGTTTGGTGTCGAACCTTTTGTGTTTGGTTCCTCCTCAACTGCAAGTCTCCTCCCAAAGCTAAACTTCATTCACAAACAAACAAACAAAGAACTACAAACATGCATCTTATATATAAATTAGTGGATTGGATGTTCTAATAAAATATAAATCAAAATTGAATATTGAACTCCTTGTATGGCGGGACGGGAAAAGTAATTCTTTTTATTAACCTCACAAAAGTCACTTACAATGGTGAGATCGGCTACTGATCCTCAAATCTGATCATGGTCTCCTCTTCAACTTTGCACCAACTACTTCCACATACGCTTCTCTTCTTCAGTTCTCACAAAATGGTTGCAAAATATTGGGGCAAGGGGAATACAAAAAAGGGTAGAGTTTCTTTTTCCTTATTTTCTCTCCCAAAATGGGACCCATACCTCTTATTTTATAGGCTAAAAGAGGGTAGTTATCTGGTTGAGTGACCAACTATGGGTGGTCAAACGGTTTAGGCAATTACCCATAAATTTTTATTCTATCTGCAACTTTCTATTTTTTGTGCTTTTGTAAGTATACGTGGGATGTAATGGGTCAGCTAGCGTATATACGTGGGCAGCAGTGGTGCAGGGTGTGTACATATTCAAAAGGATGGTTTTTAGAAGAGTTGTTCAAGGGTGGCTTGACAAAAATGGCAAGTGATATGGCTTGATGCTAGGTATGCATGTCTAGTGAAAATTAGGGTTACAACAGATGCCCCCTAATGTGTGAGGTCAGAAGAGCATTTGATGGCCGAAATACATTACCAATCTTCACCAACGTACGAAGCGAGTGAGCCCAAGGACCAGAGTTCGAGAGGTGCCATCTGCAAAATAACAATTGTCTCACCGAGGAGGACATATGCATGCTCAGAATGAAATAAAATCATGGTTGCCAATCAAATACATTGCAGATCCATGTCATATAACTATATAAAGTGTAGCTGTGAGAAATACACAGCGGATCTACATCTCGAAATAAAAAAAAATATACATGTATAGTATCCATCTTCAAGAAGCTAATGATGCCTGATGGCTAGATATGAGGCCTTCATAGCTCGAGCAACAACTTCAAAATATTCATAACTCGGGTAGGAGTGTAATATGAGTGTATGAATTCACTACCTAGAGGTCTTCGACGACTCGTCGGGAACAAAATAGAGGATATTAATGATCAGGCTGAGGGCTTCATTGATTTCGAACAAAGAATTGATTTGGATTTTTGGGATGGTTGGGCATGAGGTCAAGAGACAAACTACAGAAGGGTTGACTCAAGATTGGTAAAAAATCCCTTGGAAAATAGCACGACAACTGATGAGACTCGGGCATCATGGTATTGACATAAGTTCACGATGTAGGAGGCAACGCAAACTCTCCATATGTTTGGAAAAATAACCAAACGGAGGAGGAAACAACTCTATGTAGCGAGAACAACTTCCTAAGGTCATATTAAATCCCAGAGCTTGACAAAGAAATGGAAGGATGTGCTTTGTCCAAGGGCGACTCATGTGATGCCAAAAAGAAAATACTTTTCCCTTCCTCTTTTTGTGGTATATTTGATTTTTTTGTCTTTTTCAATAATTTTTGGGAAGCTTGAAAAAGAATAAAAGAATGCTACGTTACAAAGGGGGAACGAGTGTTGCAAAAATACTAGTTCCAATCACAAGGAACACACTAATTCTCAAAGAAAGGAGACATATTCAGGAAAAGGAGACTCGAGAAAATCCCTCCATGGGTCAAGGTGTCAAGACGCAGAGGAAAAAGTGTTATAAGGCATGCGTATAAGGCATGCTTYAGATGGTTCAGTTGAGAGCAACATGGAGCCGGCATTAGGTCAAAGACATAGGAATGAAAATGYGATTAACAAGACACAATGATAACGTCCTTCGATGTAATTTTAATGAGCCCAAAGAAGGTMAGCTCGGTGGTTTTTMATTTTTAGAGAGTTTGAAAAAACGTAAAAGGAGACTCCATTGGGGTACCTTTTTTGAAGGTAGTCTAGTCGGTTCGAAAAAGGGGTAAACTAGCACYAAAAAGACATCTATTCAAAACCTTTTTAATGAGTGTGACAAAGACAATATCACTTGACAATATTTTCATTTTTAAGGAGTCTGAAAAGGGCTTAACGATGGACTCCATACAAGATGTTCTTCTGGACCAATTTAACGAGTGTGAAAGAATAAAGGTCACTCGACAATATTTTCACTTTTAGGGAGTCTGAAAAGATCTTAATGATGGACTCTATGGGGGTTCCTTTTCCATAAATTTAGTCCCTCAGGCCCAAAAAAGGGTTAAAATTATACCCGAGAATAGTCTTCTAGAGAACCAAGGCTCCTAGAGCATACCTTTGTTCGTATAGTTGATCATCCGAACCGAAAAAGGGGTAAACTACCGTCGGATAAACGTGCCTTCAAATTTTAGTTTAGCGAGCGTGAAGGGAAACAAGATAGCTCGGCAATATTTTCATGTTTAGAGGGTCTGAAAAGGGCTTAAAAGAAGACTCGTCACTATTTGGGAGCCCTGAGGGTGAGGTCAAGAGTGATGATGAATCAAGAATATGAGGCTCAAACTCGTAATCAGGATAATACTAACAAGGACTCATGAGCCTATAGTCATTAACGATGGCATGGACGCCAAAAAATGAAACCAAGATCTACCTAGGGCATCCATGAAGGGGGAGGCTCTACCACTAAATTATGACACTTCTAAAGCATCAATGATGGTTTCGTGTTGCAACTTGGTGGGGTCTATCCTATGGAAAATCAACAAAGACAATGAGGTACAGAAAGTGGAGGTGGAATCCTAACTTACATGCACCAAGTTGGAAAAAATGACTTTTTACCAAAGGACCTTTAAAATGACCCAAATCTCCAAAAAGTTTCCCAATACCCAAAGTAACCCTATCGTAACACTCCATAAGAAACTCTTGAACCATACTAAATGATTTTCTGGCTAAACAAAATGAGAGGGGAACCAGTCAAATTTTGCACTTTTCCCTTCAAGGCTAACAACATAGCGGAGTTGATTAAACTCTGTTCGCGTTCAAACGGTCACCAGGTGAGAAAATAGAGAGCGCTTGCATACCCTGTTGGGTTTAGCAGGGAAGAAAAGTTGTGGCAGCATAGGGTTAACAGAAATAAAACAAACTACAATCTAATATCAACTAAAAACAAATAAAACTTGTGAAAACAACAAACATCAAACATCAAACACAGAACACAGGTGTCACCAATGGTTTCAGGCAGGTGTATTGATGAAACCGGAGCACGTTGAAGGAAGAGACCAGAGGTTCCTTCTCCCTCCAACGGAAGGCTCTTCGGGGCCCTCACACAGTTTGCTTTCCTTACAAATGAGAAGAACTGAGCATAGCAGTGAAAGAACTCTCGGTGATGCAGCTGATGGGTTGTTTGTTA
>SNQJ01S0139231.1:24483-49726 GCA_010110895.2 Picea sitchensis | reverse complement strand
TTATGCACGTGTGTTCTATATTTATTCTATGCATCATGCACCAATTCTATCATGCACTCCAATGCATATCTATTTTAGTTTTAGTTAAATTATTTGATTGTTATTGTAGATGGTTGTCTCTGAATTCATGTAGAACCTCACTACCCTGTGCACTGTCACTCTGCTTGATTTTGCACCACTGGCCCTTATTATACATCTTCTAGCCAAGCCTTACTTGGCCATTTTGTATTTCCATCCACTAGGTCCATTGGTGTTGTCATCTCACAACTGCTTCCTTTATGTAAAGAAATACTATCCCAAGATCTTTTGGGCAATAATTCTTAATATTCGCAGTGGTGTAATATGCACTACTCTAGTTGAATATTAACACTGCAATCTAATTAGGCACTTCTATTTCCTTGACCTAATCTGGATTTTTTTTGGCACGAAATGAGAGCAGAGATATAATGAAGAAATGTACATAGATATATCATATATCCAATAATATAAAAGAGATATATAACCATAAACACATAGATACAATAATACACAGTTTCTATTAATGAGTGAAATGTAAAAAGATGTAGAAATACAGAGTGAAAGACAAGCTAGAATGGTGGCAACTTATCTCTAAGAAGAGATGGGACGGCTACACTCATTCACAAGAATATGATTGTTACAGTGAGGCTCCAAAGGCCTTTTTAACATAAAGAAAATCATTTTGGAAAGGTATCGACGAGGAGCTTCATTTTGGGGGCTCAATTAAAGCTTTTGGCTCTCATTGAGGTGCCCGTTTGCGAAAAAGCATTGTTTAGGCCCTCAAAATGGCCATGAAAGTTTAGGAACCGAAAAAATGCTAAAAATAGTAAATTGCCAACAAACTGTTTTTGAGCCAGTTGGAATAGGTGGATGGCCATTGATATCCACCTGGATCATGACCACACTAGTCTTGAAAAACCATGATCATTGATTGACATCTCAATATTTCGAAATATTTATTTTATGTCATATTTCTAATACTCCTTGCCATCCATGGATTAGTTCAATTTTAAGTATCGTTTTTTTCATTAAGTGATTCATTATGAAGCACTAATTGACCACTCAATACCACTCGGCTCCGAATGGAATGCTACACTCCACCATTTCTCATGTATTCTATTTTTGTTGCACACTATGATAATAGAGGAAACTTTCTTGCTTGTGTACTTTTAGACAAGATTTGCTAGATCATATCTAACAATCCCTTCTTCTTGCACTCAGAGATGACTCTTCCACTTCATGAATCACACCTCATCTCATGATGTCCTTTTTCCTCCTCTTGCAGCAATATTGACCTCTTTCCTATCCAACAAACACTGGGATTAATTTAGAACAGACTCACACAATGTTGAGTGGTGTAATCGTATCCTCTTTCTAGAAATCCTTTTCCACATAAAACTCTCTGCAAAGTGCTCTTCTACCTAATGGCAATGCCCGGTTAGTAAGCTTAACCTTTGTTTATGTGTCAAAAATATTTCACTTCGAGTGTGCCTCCGGGATTATGCATAGGTACTATCCTGAGCATCTACAATCGTAATTACACAACAATCACTTTTCGCACTCACCTCTATCATTGGGAAGGTTTCTTCAAACTTTGACACTATTTGGAAAAATCTTCACATCAAGTAATTACATGGCTCTTGGAATCTAATTCCACTTTTCGTTACTTGTCTTGTAGCTCTTTATTGCCTCAACCAACTTCTACAATCTCTTCCATGTTTTCATTACTTTCATATTCAATCCTAGGCTTGAATCTACCTTATTATACCTCTAGTTTTGCACCATGTGCAAGTAACCACTTCTGTTAGAATTATGCATAGTATATAAATGTTGTCAATTAATTATGTAGGTCATTCTTTATCCCATTTGATGAAGGACACAATGCACCAAATTAAAAATCCAATTCCTTAGATGCATTCCTCTTTGAAACATTTTTTCGATGACTGTACTCATGCCTCAACCTGATTTCTAAGCGAAAGGTTACAACATTTACATGCTACCCATTTCATTTTTCTTGGTGCCACAAAAATCTATTTTATCGCTTTCTGGGAAATTATAACACCCAAATCAAAATTCTGGGTCAACAGATCTCTTTTACTCCTAAAGATATTTCCAACAACTATTTGTTTGCCCCAATCTGAGCTCCAAGCTAAAAGTTACGGTGGCAAAACAGTGAAGGAACATTCATTAGTACGTGCAACATAGTAGCAATTATCAACAACAGTCAAATCATTTCTTGATTAGATCTTCATCATTGATCTATCTTAATGGATTCATCGTGAATCTAGTCATATATCTTCTTCATACCTTCCATGAACCTGCTACCAACACTTAGCTTCTTTTTCCTTCACGAACTCGCGGACTCGCAAACTCATAAACTTGTAAGCTTCCTTTCATAAGTCCATCTGAGAAGTCTCAACACTTAACCATTTTTCCACTTCTTCACAGACTCGCGGACTCATAATATTATAATCTTTCTTTCATAAGTCCATCTGAAAAGTCTCAACACTTAACCATTTTTCCACTTATTTGCGAACTCGTAGTCTTGTAACCTTTATTTCATAAGTTCGTCTGAGAAGTCTCAACACTTAACCATTTTTCCACTTCTTGGCGGACTCACGAACTCATAACCTTGTAACCTTTCTTTCATAAGTTCGTCCGAAAAGTTTCAACACTCAACCATTTTTCCACTTCTTCACGGACTCACAAACTCATAATCTTGTAACCTTTCTTTCATAAGTTCGTCTGAAGTCTTAACACTTAACTATTTTTCCACTTCTTCACGGACTCAACACTTAGACAAATTCCAAGATCTTACTGCGGTTTCGTGGGACTGGCAATTGGTTGACCACTTGGCTCCACATCACCCGCCAACTATCATTCCTTCCAACATGTACATGCCACAACGGAAATACACGTCTTTCTTCTACCACGTCAGTTGACATGTGACCTCCACGTCATGTCGATGTTAGTTGACACGTGGCCTCCATGTCATGCCAACGTCAACGTACAGAAAAATACCCAATTTTTTTCGATTTGCTTATTTTCAAAATTTCCAAAGGGGCTCAATTCTTCACATTACCGACAAAATTTCTCTCAATTTTATTACAGTAACTTAAATAAAGAGTTGTATATATACTCCATAAATTAATTCTCAGTGGATTTTCGCTTCAACATTCTTCTAACACGACCTGTCCAAGCATAGTGTTGAAAAATGGGCTCTGATACCACTTTGTAACGTACCCAACCACCTAGGTTGGGCCACACCACGCAAATCCTTCTCATTATCAGCTCTGATACCACTTCGTATTGTACCCAGCCACCCAGGCTAGGCCACGCCACGCAAAAATTTCTCATTATCAGCTCTGATACCACTTTGTAATGTACCCATCCACCCAAGTTGGGCTATGTCACATAAAATTATGTCTTATTACGACTCTCATACAAAAATGTAACGTACCTAGCCTCCAGCTAAGCAACATTACATGCAGAATACACATAAAAATGAAACTTCTATTGATCCTGATTTTATGAGCAGAACGAAATGAATACAGATTATTATCAAAAGATGCTTAACACATAATAACATATATGCAGTAAAATTGGTTTCTATTCAATAAGGAAATAAGTTGAAACTGTAAAATGTAGTGGAAAACAAGCTTCCTAGAATGGTCGTGGCTTATCTCTGAGAAGAGATGTGACGGTTGTGCTCATTCGTAAGAATATGATTACAATGAGGTTCTCAAGGCATTTTTACAATAAACAGGAATGTCAAAAACCCTAGACATCCAAAAACCTAACCCTAGGAGATGAGGCGTCAAAAGTCATGTGGGCCTCATTTGGGTAAGTTAGTACATCAACTTCTCGGGGTTGTAAGTTTTGCATACAATATTCGTTTTAGGCAAACGATAGCTTGTTGGAAAGGTATATCCAAGAACTACACATGTTGTCGTCAGAATCTAACTCTATTTACAATCTAAGTCAAGGACCCGAAAACTAGGAAAAAACTACCAAACTAGAAAACTGCCAAAAGGAGCCAGTTGGAATAGGTGGGAGGCCACCGAAATCCATCTGGATCAATCCTCCCCCCTTAGGAATAAATGTCTCGATTGTGTTGAGTGCCCCCATCAGATGAGGAAATTTCTATTGAATTTGGCCCCAGGTGAGCCACTTGCCTTGGTGCAGGATTTGCCCTACTTTGACAACTCGATAAAGTTGGATCCTTTGTTGGTGATTGCCCTTGACCTATTTGTCCACAATCTGATCACTAGATGTATGTTGTATGCAGTCGGGGTTGAGCTTTGTTGGTGTCATTTTTTCTTCTATCTTTGAAGTGTCCAATAATTGTGGGAAATAAGGTCGAAGGAGATCCATGTTAAACATTGGGTGCAGGCGAAGGAAAGGTGGAATGTTGAGCTCAAAAACATTATCACCAATAGCCTTAGTGATGGTGTACGACCCATAACAGAGTGGGAGAAGCTTCTGATGGGGTCTTGTAAGGTGTTCTTTCTGCAAGTGCAACCAAACTTTGTCGCCCACCTGAAACTTATGTGTCACCCGGTGTTGATCATGGTGTTGCTTGTACTTGTCATTGGACTTCTGTAGGATATATTGAACCTATTGGTGGATGTGTTGGATCCACTCAATGAATCGGGTGGCTTTGTCAGCTTCAGTTAGAGCGTTATTTGAGTCAGTTGTGGTGACCACGAGGGGTAATGAAACATCTATGGGACCCAATGGTGGGAATCCCAACACCACCTGAAAGGGGTTGTGGTCAGTTGAGCTATGCAGGGCTCGGTTGTAGTTGTGTTGAACATAGGGAAGGATCTCATCCCATGTGTGAGGGTGCTTGGAATTATACATGTGCAGAATATGCACGATCATTCAATTTATGACCTCAGTTTGGCCATCTTTCTGGCGGTGGAAGGCTGTGGATTTGGTGATCTTGGTGTCCAACAGTGACCAGAGGCTCGACAAGAATGTCCTGAGAAATTGATTGTCCCAGTCTGAGACAATGGTTTGTGGGATTCCATAATGTACCAAGACTCGTTCAAAGAAAATCTTGGTAGTGGCCTCTGTTGTGATGCTCTTCTTGCAGGCGTCCAGAATCGCCATCTTAGATAAGCGATCAACAACCACAAAAACACAGTGATTTCCCCACTTAGTGGATGGGAGGCCCGACATGTAGTACATTGAGATGGATTTCCATGGCCTGTCAAGAGTAGGCAGAGGGGTGTATACGCCTTGTTTCTTAGTGGTCTATTTGGCAATAGTGCAAGCAGTGCAAGACTTGATATACTTGTTGACCTCCTGTCGAATTTTCGGCCAGTAGAAATGTTTTTGCAACATTGCCACTGTCTTTTCGACGTCGAAGTGTCCTTCCACCTGACTGTAGTGGGTTTCCCAAATCATCTTCTCTCACTCGCTTGATGGAACACAGATATGCCCCAGACAACACAACATCTCGTATTGAAGATAGAAATTAGCGACAATTGTTTTTGGGCCCAACATTTGGTAGGTGGTGGCAACGTCTAGGTCTGTCTCATAGAGTTGGGGCCATCCAAAGGTCTCATGGCCGCAAGATTCTAGCACCGTGGTGAGTGTCGCAACTGGCGGTCTGTTGAGGCAATCAACGACATGGTTGGTGCTTCCTATTTTATACTTTATGTTGAGGTAGAATTGTTGCAAGTATGTGAACCACTTCTTATGGCAATCATTCTGCAATTTTCCTTGTGTATGCATGAACTACAATGGCTTATGATCAGTGTGGATGATTGTCTCCTTCCCAAGAATGTAATGTCTCCATTGGTGGTAGGCTTGCACAATGGCATACTTTTATGTATCGTAAGTAGGGTACTTACTAAAAACATCTAATAGTGTCTCACTATGCCACCTCATGCTGAGTGAGAACGAAACCCACAACATAGTCTGAAGCATTTGTCTCAATCTTAAAGGCTTGTTGTAGGTCTGGTAGTGAAAGTATTGGGGCTAGGCACAAGAATTGCTTCAAATCAATGAACACTTGTTGTTGGGACCAACCCCACACAAATTTCACCTTACCACCACCCTTGGTTACTTGGCTGAGGGCCCATGCAATATGGGAGAATCCCAACATGAACCTATGGTAGAAATTGGTAAGGCCCAAGAAGATCTGAAGCTCAATGAGTGTGGTTGGGGTTGGCTAGTCACGGATGACTTAGATCTTGGTTGGATCCACATGTACGTCGTACTGATCAACAATGTAGCCCGGGTAATGGACCATGTCGATGTCGAAGGATCATTTTTCCAAGTTGGCGTATAGCTTGTGCTACCGCAGGGTTTGCAGAACTTGTTGAATATGTTGCAAGTGTTCTACCCAAGTCTTGTTGTAAATGATGATGTCATCAATATACACCACTAAAAAAGTATTGGTGAATGGTCACAGGATATCGTCCATCATCCTCATGAAAGTGGCTGGAGAATTTGTCAAACCAAAGGGCATGACCAACCATTCAAAAAGACCTTCCTTTTACTTGAAAGTGGTCTTCCATACATCTATCTGTTCTATCGGGACCTCATGGTATCCAAACTTCAGATCAATCTTACTGAAGTATTTGGCCCCCATGAGCTAATCAAGGAGGTCGTTGATTCTGGGAATCGAGTACGAGTTTTCGACTGTGATTTTATTCAGGGCCAAGTAATCAATGTAGAGTCATCAGGTTCCATCTTTCTTCTGTACCAGCACGATTGGGCTTCCGCAAGGCGATGAGCTGGGACGGATGTGCCCCTTGTGGAGAAGTTCTTGGATCTGCCACTTGATTTCCTCATTCTCTAACAGAGAGCAATGGTAGACTGGCCCATTGGGCAGCAGTGCGTCGGGGGTCAAATCAATGGGGTGCTTGAATAACAGTGCAAAGGTACCCCGGTAGGTGAGGAGAAGATATCTGAGTATTCTTCCACGACCTTATCCACTTGCTTCTACTGTGTGGAGAGGTCAGTCGTGGAGACCCTAGATGTGTTTGTGATCTTTCACTCATTATGAGAGTGAAATATGAAGAAGACAAACATCCTCGTCTGAGAGATGACCTTTCTGCATTGCTTGACAGAGATCAAGGAAATAACACTAGGTGGGATTGCCTCAGGTATCCTGTACAATTTCTTGTTCAGAGTAATAATAACACTACGAGGCCTAGACTCATATACAACATGACGTTTCCATAAATACGGTTGGCCCAAAATAACATTACAAACTTTGAGAGGGGAAACATCACACAATACCTCGTCTTTGAAGGGCTTGATGTCGTATGACAGACGACATTGTTAGCTGACGCAGACGTCACTTCCTTGGCAGAGCCATCCAATGTTGTAGGGTTGTGGGTGCGGTGTTGTCGACGGGGCGAGTCGCTTGACCACCTCTGCTAAGATGAGGTTCTTTTTTCTTCTGCTATCAACGATGAAGTGCAGCGAGGTACCTTTCACCCACTTCTGCGAATGAAAAAGGCGCTCGCCTTCCTCTGGCTAGTCTGGTTCACCCGGTTGGAGCTTGGTGGTAGCAACGGTAGTAGTGGGTTCTTCATAAATGATATGTCTCCCCATTTCTGGTTTAGACTCAGAGTCGAAACCCGCATCTGATTCAGAGGATTTCACTTCAACCACCAGCGACTACTTTGAGCCGCAATCAACAGTGTTATGCCAAGGGCTCTTATGGAAATCACACCACTTCCAGGTATATTTCTTTGTCTTTTCGGTGTCCTTCTTTGCTTGCGGCTTGGACTGGTTGTCCTGAGGCTATCCATATTTTCTCTTTCCCTTGTTCTGCGGGTTGGGGCCTCCCTTTCCTGGATTTTGCTGTGAGGGGTTCCCAGGCCCAGATTGTCGCGTCTTTTGTTTGAGCTTCTGCTCAATTTTGACGGCATATCGGTAGGTCGCGCCCAAGGATGAGATATCCATAAACTCCATTTCATCCTGTATGTATCTATGCAGACCTTCGCGATACTTGAGCACCAGATGTCCCTCAGAATCCTTGATACCTAGCTTGGTGCGCAAGGTATGGAAGATATTTGTGAACTAGGGAACTTCTTGGACTCTTTCATGCCACAGAGTGGTCCATTTTTTGTACAGGTTGTCATAACTTCAAACAGAGTAGTATTCTTCCTTAGTAGAATCTTTGAAGGACTCCTAGGTGACCGTGACTGTAAATAATGAGGGTTCCTCTATTTCCTTTTGCTCACAGAAAATTTCCCACCAATCCTTGACATGGGGAACGGCTTTGAGGAGCGCAAAAGTGATCTTTTCTCTATTTGAGAAGTTATGGATAGAGAAATACCCCTCTAGTAGATTCAAACATGTGTCTACAACATCTATGTCTATCTAACCATCAAATATAGGAATGTCAATGTTGATTTGTACCTTAAAGGAGGTGGTGCCTTCGTTTGAGGAAGATGTGTCGCATGTTGGTAGTCGTCGAAGGATTTGCGCAAAACTATCCATCATCTCGTTCCTTTGTTGTGTGAGGGCTTCCTCGAGCAAAATTTTGAAGGGATATCCTATCCCGTTGTCTTTCTTTTCTCCCACCATGAGAGGTCATTTGGGCATGCGAGAGCTTTTGTCCTCAAGAGAAACAAGCTCGAGATCCAATTCTTTGTACCCTAACCTCGTTGGGGACATGCATTAAGAACGACAAGGAGAAGACCGCTCTGATACCACTAATCCAGATTTTATGAGTAGAAGGAAATGAATACATATTATTATCAACATATGCTTAACACAGAAACACAGATATGCAGTAAAATTGGTTTCTATTCAATAAGGAAATAAGCTGAAATTGTAAAATGCAGCGGAAAACAAACTTGCTAGAATGGTTGTGGCTTATCTCTGAGAAGAGATGTGATGGTTGTGCTCATTCACAAGAAAATGATTAAAATGAGGCTATCAAGGCCTTTTTACAATAAACATGAATGTCCAAAACCATATACATCCAAAAACCTAACCCTAGGAGATGAAGCGCCAAAAGTCATGTGGGCCCCATTTGGGTAAGTTAGTACATCAACTTCCCGGGTCATAACTTTTGCATACGATCTTCGTTTTAGACGCATGATAGCCTGTTGGAAAGGTCTATCCGAGGACTACACATGTTGCCTTTAGACTCTAACTCTATTACTAGTTTGATTCTGGTGAGCCTTAGAAATGTTGTTTAGGGCCTCAAAATGGCCCCGGAAGTCAGGGACCCGAAAATTAGGAAAAAACTGACGAACTAGAAAACCGCCAAAATGAGGCAGTTGGAATCGGTGGGAGGCCACTGACATCCATCTAGATCATCTACTAAGGTAATTCCTTTACTGTTAGCCAATTTCTTGTAGCTTACAACTACAAATTTAAAACAAATTTAGCTACAGTCTATAACCATAAAACATATGCATCTAAAGCATGCTAATAATCAACATGAAATACAACTAAACCGTTCATTACAACAACGTATAAGTCATTCTCATTCGCGTAGAGTTCATGCACTGATCCAGGAACTTTACTTTGATAACATTACATGAATTACATTAAGAGCATGAATTAAAAGCTTTATGTGCAGCATACTTAAAGAGGAGATAATCATGGAGAAAATATGAGAAGAAGCGCAAGAACACAAGACATGATAACGGAGTTCGTCCAACATAGACTACGTCTCTGAACCCTGCTTCAAAGTGGAGAGGCTTTATATTATTCTTAGAAATAAAATTGGCATAAATACATTATTATACCTCAAGTCTGAAAATGGCCTTCAAATATGTTGCCTAGATGCAAAAATAGAAATCACTAGTGGACTCGTGGTGAGAAAAAGTGTAGAAACGACTGTCAAATCATCCAAATCTAGCATTGCTCATCCCAGGCCCTCCTAGGCTCTTTGCCTTAGTTTTCATGCCACCAGTCTACAATGATTACTCTAAACATGCATTGAAATTCATGTCAGACTGTACTTGGGCATGGACCCCCCACTCTGGAAAAAGTGCAAGTTTAAATTAATTACTTAGCGGACTTTACTAAGTCCCAACTTTGGCGTATTGGTAATATTAGTGGGTTATTATTGGGGAGACCCGGAGTCAAACCCGTGGGCTCCCCTAATTTTGACATAAGTTACAACTTACATATGTATATAGTAGTGACCATATATTACATTACCAAAACATTTTAACCCCCACCAAATTTGGTATATTCCCCTCCAAAGTTACCACTGACGCCCAAATGATATGACCCATGCACAGTCATTCCAACATAAATGCCATTTGTCGGAATTTTGTACCCGTTGTCGGATGTTTGGGGATACACCAAGATTTGTGGTACTCTCGTCGAGATTTCTGTTTGACCGTCGAAAGTTACATGTATTTTTTTTAATATTGTCACCGAATATGGGGTACAATGGTCGGATTATGTGGGTCGTTGGTTGGATCCAACCAACGTCCTTTTTATATTTTTGAATTTTTTGTCACTAGCCCTCATTGGGAATTTTGGGGCTGCCCCTTGTCCATTCAACTACTTCATGGAACCTGGTCATCCACAAATTTTCCTATTGTCATGCTACCATGTGGCGGCTCCTGGGTGGTGCCACATGACGTCACCTCGGGGTGCCACATGGCACTCACCAATAGATCTGAGTAGCCACCCAAAAGGCCAAATCTACCTACCATGTGTCACCTCCTGGGTGGTGTCATGTCGGCATGTTGACCTCAACATGATGTCATGATGACATCACCTATACGAATGATGACATCGTCATTGATTTTGACTAGGGTTGACTGCCAACTTTGATCAACCATAACTTCTCCGTTCGGACTCCATTTGTGGTGTTGTTTGCGTCGTTGGAAATCTTGCAATGATAAATTTGACTTGGACTTATTTTTGTTGAGATTTAAGGACTTTGAATTTTTCCCTTTTGGATCCTCCTGGATCATTCCTCCCCACTAAGAATCTTTTGGGCCTCCAAAAGCCTCATCATTCAACAGGCAAGTGAGAGTATTGCTTACTCACTTTCTCTTTCTTGATCCACAGTGATTTACTTGGTTGTGTGCCCTTTAGGCCCACTCGAAGATATTCTACATCACCCATGTGTGTAGTCCTCGTCCTTTTGTCCAGGATGATATATTCCTTCAACTCATCCAAGTACTCAGGGGAAAAATTGTCCATTAAAGGTACTAAAACACTCTCCTGTTGATCCATGATCATTGGAGGCTCATAAAGTTTCATGTTCTCGACATTTACAAATGAGTATATCTGCATGTACGGTGGTAGATCGAGGTGAAAGGAATATGTGCTAACTTTCTCCAAGATGGTGAAGGGTCTATATCTGATGGGATTGAGATTTTTGCCTTCTCCCTTCAACCTATCCTTGTTTATATGGAGCCACACTTTATCTCCCACTTGAAACTGATGATCAACTCTGTGATTTTCATGGCGATCTTTGTATTGTGCCTAACTCTTTTCTAATTGTTCCCAGATTGTCTGATGTATTTGTTGGATCCTCTGAATGAACTTACGGGCTTTGTCTTCTTCTCTTTGTTCACTTGAGTCGACATCTTTTCCAAAAACCAAGTCCAAAGGATCCTTAGGTAAATACCCAAAAAATGTCTTGAATGGTGAACTCTATGTGGAAGAGTGCAAAGCTCGGTTGTATGCATGTTTCACATACTATATTTGATCATCCCACAACTTGGGATATTTGTTGCAGTAGCCTCAAAGCAAATGAACCATTGTTCTATTTACAATCTTTTTTTGGCCATTGGTCTGTGGATGGAAAGTAGTACTTCTCTTCAGCTTGGTATCCATCATTCTCCACAAGCTTGTCCAAAACTCTCCAATGAATCGAGTGTCTTGATCCAAGATAATGGAGATGGGCAGTCCAAAATGGACCCATGCGTGCTGAAAGAAAAGATGAGCAGTTTTCTCAGTAGTGATATTCTTTTTACATGGCATCAAGACACACATCTTTCTAAACCTATCCACTACTACATACAAGTAGTCATGACCCATTTTTGACAAAGGCAACCCCCCTACAAAATCCATGGAAATACTTTCCCAAGGATGAGAAGGAACATGAAGTGGTGTCTACAACCCCAATTTTTCATTAGTGGGCTTACAAGTTCAGCACAACATGCACCCCTTTACATATTTGGTTACAATTTCTTTCATTTGAGGCCAATAGAAAAACCTCTGCAAATGTGCCATAGTCTTACCTACCCCAAAATGCCCAGATACAAGGGAAGTGTGATCTTCCATGATCGCATGCACTCTTTCATTGACTGGAATACAAAGCTTGCCCATATGATAGAGTAAATTATATTTCACATCAAAATTCTTCACCTGCAAACCACAGGTTATCCTCTCATATACATCCTTGAAATATTCATCATTAGCATATTTTTCAATATAACTATCATGAGCTAAGGAAGCATTCTTTGAAACAATGAATGCAGAAATATGAGGTCTAGAAAGCATGTCCGCAACTTTGATACTTGTACCCTTCTTGTATCTGATAACTAAATGGAACTATTGTAAGAATCCCATCCAGATGTAGTGTCTTGACTACTGTAGCTTGGTCTGTGACTGGAGATACTGCAAGGGTTGATGATCAATGTGTATGATTGTTTCCTTTCCCATTAAGAAGTGTTTCCATTTCTTCACACTTTGTACCAATGAATACATTTCTTTGTCATATATAGGATAGTTACACACAACCTTAGAAAAAAATTCAGAATGAAAACAAATGAGCTTACATTGTTGCATCAGGACTACTCCCATGGCATAGGCATTGGAATCAGTCTCAATTTCAAATGGTTGTTGTAGGTCAGGTAGAGCTAGAACTGGTGTGGTGTTGATCTTTCTCTTCAATGTGTCGAAGGCATTTTGTTGTTGACCTCCCCAATGGAAGGTTTGTTTCACATTGATTAAGGCATGTAAAGAGGATGCAATGTAGGAGAGGTTTGCAATGAACTTTATCCAGTACTGAACTGACCCTAAGAAACTTCTAACCTCAGTAGTTGATGTTAGCTTAGGCAAATTTACAACGACTTCAACTTTGGAGGGGTTTAATTTTAGTTGACCACCTCCAACAATATGACCCAAGTAAACTAATGATGTTTTTCCAAAGTCACACTCTGACAATTTTACATACAAATTTTCCTTTTTCACGACATCCAATTCTCTCTTTACATGTGTTACATGTTCATTCCAAGTTCTACTAAAAACAAGAATATCATCTAAATATACAATCAAAAAATATATCATTCATGACTCGCATGAATGTCGTTGGAGCATTACAAAGCCCAAATGGCATCACAAGCCACTCAAAAAGGCCTTGTTTTGTTTTGAAGGCAGTCTTCCACGCATTTCCCTCTGCAATCTTGACCTAGTGGTAGTCGCTCCTCAAATCCAACTTGGTGAAGTACAATGCATTCTTTAGTTGATCTAGCAAGTCATATATTTGAGGAAAAGGGTAATAGTTCTTTATGGTGATCTTGTTGAGAGCTCGTTAATGAACACACATTTTCCATGTGCCATCCTTCTTTGGCACCAATACGATCAGAGAACCATAAGGATATGAGCTAGGTCAAATGACCCCTTTGTCTAGTAAGTCTTGCCCCTTCTTCTTGATTTCTGCCATTTCCATGGCTGACATCCTGTACATGCCCAGATTTGGAAGAGGGACATCTTGTTGAAGATGCATCTCATGTTGAATCTCCCTCTTGGGAGGCAACCCACCTGGTTTCTAAAAGATTTCATCATAGTTAGATATAACATCGATCATTTCATCTTTGTGAGATAGATCACATTCCTTGAAAGCATCAGATGTCTCAACATTTTTTCCCTTACAACCATGAGTACATATTTCTTATTAGTGTTTATGAGTGTTTTCATCTAGCATTTACTAACAAGAGTTGTGTTTTTTTTCATACTGTGAGCCCTTACAATGTATTCCACTCCATATTTTGTGAGATGGTATTTGTTCTCATTTTTTAAGAAGATTGCATTCCAATCATAAAGGTACGGGCTTCACAGAACTATGCCACATATATCAAGTGGGACAACATTTAAATTAACCTTGTCTATCAACTTTGAAGCAATAGCAAATCTAACCCTACACTGCTTGGTAACATTTAGTTTTTATCATTTACCCAACCAAGAGGGTATGGTTTAGGATGAGATTTTGTTTCTAGGCCCAACTTTTTAACAATAGTTTTTGAGATCAAATTCACTTGAGAACCCGGATCAAATAGAGTGTCAATATTTGTGTGTTTAGATACAACTCTAATATGAAATAATCCACTTCTTCTTATTTCATGATCATGATATGTATTAGTGGAACTTGAACCAACATGAAAAGAATTTTTACCTTGTACTCTCATGGATGTAATCCTTGCCTCATCTCCTGAATCAAAACCATGGTCTTGTTGTGTTGTTGCAACCGTTTTTGGCTTGCCTTTTCCTCCAAATCTCTTTGGATTTAGATCTAGGTGTGGCTTCTAACAGTTCTCATCATCATGCCCATATTTCTTGTAATGTGTGCAAGAGGGATTCCCTTCCTCTTTCTTTGTTGTCGTTGCCTTCTTGTCCTTTCTCTTTCCTTTGAACTTGTTGTACCTGAACTTGGAAAATTTCTTTGGGTGGTCTTCCTGTACATTTTTCCCCTATTCTCAAGGTGAGTTGATTGTACACACACTTCATCTAATTTTTTGGGTTAAACAATAACATTGTATGTCGAATGTAACTGTGGAATGTTCCAATATACTTCATGAAAGTTTCATGAGAATCTAAAGGAATGTTTAATGCAAGTGCTTGTTTCCTAAATTCCTCTGTGAAACTCTGAACATTTTGACCTTTACCGTGTCTTAGATTTTTCGATTTCATCGTGGCCTTTTGAACATAACCTGGTGGATAACAAATCTTTTTCAATGCATATATAAATCCAAACCATGAAGAAAGAAGTTTACCATTATGCTTACTACCTTTCTGAAGTTTTCTCTCCCACCAAACAAGGGTTGTGCCTTCCAGCCAAAGAGAAGCCAACTAGATTTTTGCCTCTTCCTCTTCAATCTGCTAAACACAACAATAAACTTCAATTTGTCTGATACAATTATTAAGCTTGTCTACATTAGCTTCTCCATTAAACACAAGCAAATTAAATTTCACATCTAGTTTCAACAATGGTTTTTTAGAAGTACTTAGATGAAAACTAGAATGTTGAGAATGAGAGGAAGAGGAAGAGGAAGAAGATATTGAACTTGAATATGGTGATGGAGGCTCGAGAGGATATCCTCCACTTCCATGCTTCAATAAGGTGTTCTCCTCTCCTTTAAATTTCTTCTTCTGGTCCTTCTTTGCAACTCTCTTCTCGTAATCTGCATACATTTTTTCTACCATGTCTGACATTCGATAGAAGATATTGTGAAATTTCTCCTCATGCTCAGCACTCCTCTCTTCATCATCCAATTTCCTTTCTCGAGTTGCACGTCCAATCTCTGGGTTGAAATTCGTAAGTTTGCCTTCACTTGTTTTGAGCTTGGCCCTGGTAAGTATTCACACTCGCAATTCAAGTCAAAGAAGACTGCTTTGATACCAACTTGATTCGAGAACTTTACTTCGATGACATTACATGAATTACATTAAGAGCATGAATCAAAATCTTGATGTGCAACATACTTAAAGAGGAGACAATCATGGAGAAAAGATGAGAAGAAGAGAAAGAACACAAGACATGATAACGAAGTTCGTCCAACCTAGACTGTTGCTTCAAAGTGGAGAGGCTTTATATTATTCTCAATAGTAAAATTGGCATAAATACATCATTATACATCAATTCTGAAAATGGACTTCAGGTCTATTTCCCAGATGAAAAAACAAACATCATTGGTGAACTCATGGTGAGAAAACGTGTAGAAACGATTGTCAAATCATCCAAATATGGCATCGATCATCCTAGGCCCTCCTGGGATCTTCGCCTCGATTTGCATGCCACCAGTCTGTAATGATTACTCCAAACCTACATTGAAATTTGTGTTGTACTGTACTTGGGTGTGGACCCCCAACTCTGGAAAAAGTATGAGTTTAAATTAATTACTTGGCGGACTTTACCAAGTCCCAACTTTGGCGTAGTGGTAATATTAGTGGGTTATTATTGGGGAGACCCGCGAGCTCCCCTAATTTCAAAATAACTTACAACTTACAAATGTATATAGTAGCGACCATATATTACATTACCAAACTGTTTTTAACCCCCACTAAATTTGGTATATTCCCCGCCAAAGTTAGCACTGGTGCCCAACCATATGATATGACCCATGCACGGTCTTTCCAAAATAAATGCCATTTGTCAGAAGATTATACCTGCTGCTGGATGTTTGGGGATACACCGAGATTTGTGGTACTCTTGTCAGGATTTGTGTTTGACCATCATAAGTTACATGTATTTCGTTTTAATATTGTCGTCGGATATGGGGTACAATGGCTAGATTATGTGAGCCATTGATTAGGCCGACTGTCGGATCCAGCCAACAACTTTTTTATATTTTTGAATTTTCCATCATTGGCCCTCATTGGGAATTTTGCGGCTGCCACATGGCACCCTACGATAGATTTCCCCCCTATCCAGTCAGCTACTACGTGGTGCCCGATCATCCACCAATTTTTCTCTTTTCATGTTGCCACGTGGTGGCTCCTGGGTGGTGCCATGTGGCATCACCTCGGGGTGCCACATGGAACTCACCAATAGATCCAAATAGCCACCCAAAAGGCCAAATCTACCTGCCACGTATCAAATCATGAGTGGTGCCCTATCGACATGTTGAAATCAACATGATGTCACATTGGTGCGGATTACTGATGTCAAATGTACAGATGATGGCATTATCATTGACTTTGACTAGGGTTGACTACCAACTTTGACCAGCCATAACTTCTCCGTTCGGACTCTGTTTGAGGTGTCTTTGCACCATTGGAAAGATTGCGACAATAAATTCGACTTGGAACTATTTTTGCTCAGATTTGAGGAGTTTGAATTTTTCCCTTTTGGATCCTCCTGGATCATGCAAAATAATAACACATGTAAATAACTCAGTGAAAGATAAGACACTTATCTTTAAACAAGAATCGTGCAACGAGCTGCTTGGGATGGATGTTCCACCCAACCATAGACTTACTATTCCAAATACCAACAACTAGTCACCCACAAGTTGAGGATAGTAATCCACAAAAGAGGGTGGTCTCTCACAGTCCACTCGTAGCTCATAAAGATGATAATCCAACTAATATTCTCCTACAACTATCCCGACTTTTCCACTAGCTCTCTTCCTCCTGACCTACCCAACCCAAGGAATGCACCATTCATTTATTAGATATCACCCAAGGATTGTACCATCCATTTATCAGGGATAACCCAAGGATTGTACCATCCATTTATCAGGGATAACCCAAGTAATGTTCCATTCATTTATCAGGGTCTCTCTGGCACAGGTAACTAGGAATATTTGAGCTAGGAACTCAAGGGAACTTGTTGCTAAGAAAACTATCATCAAAACAACAACACGTGTTGTTACAATTCAACTCACTCTGGAGTTCACTCTTCAGGCCTAAAAACCTGGATCTTCAATTTTCCAGCTCCAATTCACTCTAGTTACACTCCAGAATTCTCCCTCCATGGTTGCACTAGCTCCAAGCTCTCTTTCTTTCTCTCTTCCTTTCTTCCCATGCAAAAAAATCCCTAACTAAAACTTGTTGTCCCAACCCATATGAATTTCCTCTCCCATGGTTTGCCTTTCTTGACTCACACTCTTCGTTGAGCTGATTGTACTCAACCCCCATGTGCCCAATAACTCTGGGATGTGACCACTCACACCCACCCTCTTACATGCATTCAATGATTGGCTTTGGGAACACTCAATTAGAAGGATGTGACCACTCACACCCACCCTCTTACATGCATTCAATGATTGGTTTGGGAACACTCAATCAAAAATCATAAGGCTCATATACAATTAGCAAGTTTAAGAAAATGGGTTGAATTGATATACATGGGTAATTCCCCCTTTGACCCCTCTCAGCCATTATCCTAAACACTTCCCTCTCCTGTGGATTAATTCAACCCCAATCTCTTGTCCATGGCCCCTTAGCAGCTGGCATCACATTTTTATTATTAAAACATTGAAATGCAATTCACATATTACATCACTTGGCCATAGCCACACTAAATCAATACGAGATTTTTGCCCAAACACATCGGCTCACCAACCTAATTCACATTTATACAATTACATTATAATTCACAAGGATTAGAACCGGCGATGCTACACTTCCAATTGATTAGGTGATACTTTTTAGTGTTTGTTCTTCCTCCTCGCCAGAGAAATTTTATGAGGTTGATTGATATTTGATTCATTACACCAATTGGAGCCAAACTGGCCAAACATTGGCATAATGGTAGAGACGAGAAAAATTATTTGATGAGGACTATTCTCCCCACTAGTTTGAACAATTAATATCCCCATTGCTCAAATTTACTTATGATTTTTGTAGAATGCATGGCCATGAAATAGAAGAAGAGTTTTTAAGAGAAATGGGGATTCCAAGATACCGGGAAGAAGACCAATTGGCAACCAAAGGAAATTGAATAAATCTAGAGATGGATTGGAGTACTTGAGAACTTGCATTCTAGCCAAATATTTAGCATTTTTGGCGATTGAGTTCTCCTCTCGATGCATCCAAAAAATATCCCAAAATTGGTTAAATATGGAGGTTATTATTAGTGAGGCTCCTCCTAAAAAAAGGGTATCATCTACAAATTGAGAATGGTTGATACATTTGGAACCTCCAACAATCTTGATCCCTGGAAGATTTCCCAAGACTCTTTTCTATTCAATCTTTTGACTAAGAGAATCCACCATAATAATGAAAAGAAGAGGAACGACCAACCTTGCCACAACCTTCTGCTACTTTGAAAAAAGGAGGTGGGTCAACCATTAACTAAGGGTGCAATCCAAGGGGACCCAATTCAAGACTCAACCCAATGAATGAAGAAAGAGATAAAACCAAATTTTCCCAAAACCTTGTAGAGAAATGAATGTCTTACTCAATCAAATGCATTTTTCGTGTCCAATTTTATAATCATACCTTTTTACTTCATGATTGAGCTTGAGTGGATGGCCTCTTGCACTAGTACTATATTATCTATGATCTGCTTGTTTTGCATGAACCCCCCTTGATTATCTTATATGAGATTGGGTAGAATATTTTTTATCTCATTGGCAATGATCTTGGTCATGATTTTATATGAGGAGTTGCAAAGTGATATTGCCTTGAATCTAGAAAAAGAAGAGGGATTTGATTCTTTAGGGATTCAGATCAGAAAGGATGAATTTGTACTCCCCCCCAGCATACATGAGAATTGGGCATAACAAAGCATTCACTTGAGATCATATTTAATTAAGTCCCAAAAAAACGTGTACAAAGAGATGGAAAATCCATTATGCTCTGGATCTTTAGCTGGGTCTAGACTCCAAATGGAAATTTTAATTTCATTTTCTTCAATAATCCTTGATAATTCCATGTTTTCCTTGTTGGTTATGACTATTGGTATATGTTCTAGCATGCTATATATGTTCCCTAGGAGCACATCATTCTGTTGAGACAATAATGAACATAATTGTTGCATAGCAACCTCTTTTAATTCTTCAAAATCATATATTTTACTCCCATCTTCCCTCAAGATTTCTTTTACATTGTTTTTTACAAGACGAGCCTTAACCTTCTTATGAAAGAAGATGGTGTTTATGTCCCTGTTGATCTAAAAGATTGTTTTATGGTCTTAAGGTCAACCTCATGAGAATATGAATCCCCTTGCATTCCCCTTGCATTTTTAAAGAGGTGGTACTCCTCTTCTTATAATTCCAAGAAAATAAAATGAAACAAAACAAAAGTCTAAGAAGGACCAGACCTAATATTTACATTCACATTCAAGGAAAACAACACCTGAGATTTTTGGACCAGGTGTATTTTAAAAGAAACTCATATGTACAATATTTACAGTGTGGATATATAAAATGCATACATAATATAAAGGACCGATATCCCCATCACAACATTCATCGGAACATTTAACAATACCACAAATAGAGAGAGAACAAAAAATGGACCGCAAATAAAACATAGCTTTAAATTATCGTTCCATAAAGCGCCAAAAAGATTATGATAGATAAAACATTTGGTAACTCAAGCTTTTGATCAAATTCCTTGAGAATACAATAATGTAATATCCCAAGTAGCTCTCTTGGGGTCTCAAAACTAATAATTAAATACAAAAGTAAATGTATTTGAAGAAAATAAAAATACATTCTCCCTTCAAAGAGGACTAGGATTGACTCCCACGGACCATAAAATGAAAAGACCTTGAAGATTGAAAGAAGAACAACCAAGAATCAACCTAAATCCCACAGAATATCGAGAAGATAAAGGCAAGATGACAAATGATTGTAGTAAAAAATGGACTAGGGGAAAACTGAAAGGATAGAGCTTATGCTTGACTCACTGTAATGGAAAAATATCGTCTTTAATTGCTTGTGGTTGGCTCCTTTATAGGTACATGTTTGTGTTGAGGTGGCATAACTGCTCTAACTGTTTCTTGATTTTTTGGCTTAGTAACTTCGATTAATGCCTTGTTCAACCACTCCTCAATGTATTCTCTTAAAGGTGCCACGATAATTTCATGTTTAGTTTTAATCTCAAATAGTTGGTTTTCGAATTCTCTTAAATCTAGCTCTGATTGATGCAATCTGTTTCCCACCTCATCATTTATGTTGATATATCGAACTAACCATCTTTAAACTTCATTCTCAAAAAAATCTATGGTTTCAGTAAATTCGTTAGCCCAAACAACTTTTAGTGCTTTAAGTTGTCCCATTAAAGATTCTTTGGTTGAGATCATGGTATCCATCAATAAATTAGGACTATTTAATTTCTTGGTAAGACTAACAAGTTTAATAAATAGATCACTCTTTCTATTTCTTAGGGCCTCGGTTTCATTCATCATTTCTCTTAACTCTTTAATTCCCCTTAACCAACATGCATTAATTTGTTTCATATTGTAAGGTGAAGGAAGTTTATGTTCCTTTCTCCGGGCTTAATTTAAACTTGAGACTTTGGCCAAAAATGTGTTTACGACTTCCTTGAAAAATCCTTCATCATTTTCCAAAATTTTCCGCAGATATTTTTTGAAATTCTCTATTCTGGAGGAAAAACTAGCAATACTTGGGAAATCTCCAAGATATTTTCTTACGACCTGAAATAAACTTGATGAACTTTTGTATTTTGTACTGCTTTCGGGGATCTCCTCCAATTCAAGTATAGGTTGCATAGAACTTGAAGGTTCTGGAAACAATGGTGCTAGTATCAAAGCAACTTCTAATTATTTTGCCCTTTTCTTTAGTTCCAAATTCTCTCTTTCCATTTTGTCAATTGATTGTTTTAATGCATCTCCAATAGCTCCATGAAAGTCTGCAATTTTATATGGTGCTACTCCATCCAAGTCAATCGAAGATTTCCATCATTCAGATGAATTCTTAATCTTGGTATTAACTTTTTCTAGAAATAATATTTTGGTTTCACGATTGTAAGCCGCATGGTGAAGTGTGATATAATTCTCTACAAATATCTTGGGATCTTGAGTCATAATAGCATCAACTATTTCTCTCATCTCTAACAGCCTTGGCGTAGACCAGTTAGGTTCTTTAAAAATCTCGTCCATGTCCATCACACGAGGAATTTCCTGGGCTTCTAATGGGTTTACTTTAACTGATGATACATTTATTTTTATTTTTATAGGAGAGTATGTGACATGTGTTTTCTCAAGGCTTTTCCTTGGTGGGTTTTTATCTCCACCGTCATATGAGCCTCCAACTGGGGTTTTTCTGGTATCCATTCCACTAGTTCTACTCTTCATTCTGGATGGAGTTATTCTTTTAGACATTTCCATCGAGTTAGGGTTTTGATTTGTTGTTTCTCTGCCATGTTGTTTATATATCTCATTTGTACTATTTACTTCTCTAAAATTGTTTGAATTTTGGTAGGCCGCTAGTTCCTAAAGATCCAAATTATCTATGTCGCCTTCTTGAAACTATTCAACTCTAATGAAGTGTGAAGAATACCCCACTAACTGCATATGTGTAGTGAATTTTTTATCTGGGTCAAAACCTTCAACAAGTTTGGCTTCCTTCAAACCCATCTATTCATGATGTCCCACCAACTCATCCAGGTGAGTTGCATGTTTAACAATGCAATCCCAAATTTTCCATGGCAGGGGTATAAATTGTCTTTTCCTTTTGTCATGGAAGAAACGAGGCCAAGTTTTGTATTTCTTGCATACTTCTCCAACAAAAAATTTACTTGATGTATAAAATGGTAAAAGGAAAGGCTTCTCCTTACTACCAAATATTCTAATTACAGTGAATTCTTCAGACAACTCATAAATCCCTTTTCCAGTGAGGACAGAAGTTGTTGTTGAAATATTGTAACTGTGAAGTATATTCTACTTAATATTGAGCTATTATCTTATGGATCAATCCCCTTTTGCGGATTGTTCAAACCCTAATTATATGATGCTAATTGAGAAGTCGGCCCCTAGGGATAATTAAAGTGGCTTTAGCCACTAAGTGAAGAAGTCTGTCATGCTTTATGAAGAGACACCACCCTAGCACTCCTAAACTAGTATAAATAAGAGAGGCTATCTCCTCATTCACTCACTCACTCAAGTCACTCTTCTAGTGCACAAGTTTGAAGGAAGTTGCAATTGTCGGAAGAAGGAAGAGAGAAGCACATTGCTCATTCTTGAATATTCTCTAGTTTTTGGTTTATTATCTTGGCATTATATTGGCAATCTATATTAAGGAAACTTTTGTTGGGTTTTCGCCCCCACGAGAGTTTCCCGGGATAAATGTTATGTACCTTGTGATTGTGTTTCTTTCAGTGATCTTGCTTATGCTATTATTTTGAAGTAAATTGAAAAGAACTTAATAGAAACTCTAAATTTAAGATGGTATCGGAGCTTGACCAAATAGAGCACCTTTCACTGGGTAAACAAAAACGTCACTGTTGTCATACAAGAAATTAGGGCATTTTAACGAAAGATAATTTTAGCTTAAAAACTATCTAGGGAAGTGTGCCCTAGCCCACCGAACTCATTGGCAACTTGAGCGCACCTTTTCAATGGCTAGAGCCTCTGGAAAGTAAAACCCTAGTTTTCAATGGTACCAGAAAATCAAAAAACCAGAACTAGTACCAGAAGTACCAGTCCATATTTACGTAGGCCCAGTTTCAAGGGGTAAAATTTGGATTTTATGAAAACAAACTACACCAGCCTACTCGCCTCAACCAAGCGCACCTCCTGGTAAATTCAGATTTAAATTCTGATCACTTTCAATTTTTGGTCATTTTCCCAGCTCCAGGTCAAGATGTGTGCAAGCACCAACCTTATTGACAAGTTAGAAGGTGTGGATAAATTTTGTGCCTGGAAGTATAGGATTTCACTCATTCTTGAAGAGAATGACATTGCAATATCCATCAAGGAAAATGTACCAAAACCCATAGATGCTACAACTAAAGCAAAGTACCAGAAGGATATGGTTAGGGCCAAAAGAATCATTGCAGACTCTATTAAAGACCACTTTATCCCTCAAGTGTCTTCTAAGAATACTCCAAAATAAATGTTTGATGTCCTTACTAGAATGTATGAAGGAAGGAACATTGACTGGGAGATGAACTTGAGAACCCAACTCAAGAATACAAAGATGCAGAAAGGAGAAATCGTTCATGACTATTTCTCTAGGGTTTCTCAATTCAAGGAACAACTAGAAGCAATTGGAGACAATCTAGATGAAGACAAACTCATAATGACAGCTCTTAATGGTCTCACAAGACCTTGGGATGCCTTCATCCAAACTGCCTGTGCAAGAAAGGAGAAACTCCAATTTAGTAGTCTTTAAGAAGAATGTGTTCAAGAAGAAACAAGAGTAGCTAACCGACAAACAGTTCTTTTAAGGGATGAAGATAAAGCCCCAGATTCTCATGCTAAAGGAGGAAAGAGAAGATCTCACTTCAGTAAGGAGACCCACCTACATAAAGAATCTCACCCTCCAAGGAGATTCCAGAAGTTTCAGAAAGGTCAAAGAAGAGAAAAGGATTTCTCCTCTTATCAATGTTACCTTTGTGACAAGATGGGACATATTGCTAAGAGTTGTCCAGCTAGAAGACAAGAAGAGAAGAAGAGAAATAAAAAAAGACACCATGCCCATGCAGTTGAAGATGATGAGCCACCCACAAATATGTTTAAAGAAAAGATTGAAGATTATGTCTTATTATCTTCCCTCTCAGGATCTGTGTCACCTGGAGAGGATACTTGGCTCATAGATAGTGGTGCTTCTAAGCACATGAGAGGTCAGAGAGACATTCTCTCTAGCCTTACAGAAAATAACTTTCCCCATAAAGTTACACTTGGAGATGATTAACAGTACCCTATCAAACGAGTGGGAGAATCCACCTACAAACTTGATTCAGGAGCCCCAAGGAAGATGAAGGATGTACTATATGTAACAGGTTTGACAAAGAACTTACTTTCTATCTCATGTTTAGATAAGAAAGGTTTCAGGGTTGCATTCATAGATGGTGAAGTTATTGTGTGGCCTAAAGGAAACACCATAGAAGATGCAATTGTTATTGGAACAGAAGAAGATGGCCTGTATAAGTTAAAAGGTCACTCAGATGCAGCGTTGACTCACTCCACTGAGAGTCCATGTGAACTTTGGCATAGAATACTAGCTTACATCAACTACAAAGCCTTACCATATGTGAGCAAGGCAATTATAGGTCTACCGGAATTCAAGGTTGACCATGGAGATGTGTGCAAGGGATGTGCATAAGGAAAGTGTTGATATTGAGAGGGGGGTGAATCAGTATCAAGTACAATTTAAAACCTTTTTCAAATTATACTTAAACCATTCGATTATATCCAATGAGCAATGAACAATAGTATAAGAGTTACACCATGCACAATATATGATAAATAATCAATAGTTTTTGTTCAAGGGAAGTAATGACTTCCAAAGGTAGCTACAGCTTCCAAATGTAAAGGGAGGGATGAACCTCCAAGAGGAAGATACAATCCTCCAATATCAAGAGAGAGTTGAACTCTCCATCCTTGCCCCTTCCTTCCACCCAAGAATATATG